>JBBMJZ010379919.1:0-16426 GCA_037833815.1 Zingiber zerumbet
ATTTATAAGGCACTTGATAACATGATCTTCTGTGTGTGACACCACACACCATGTTATCTACAATATAAACTAAGATGAACAACTATATTTATCATAAATGCAGATATTTAACTAATATGATTCTTTATTTCTAATAAACGTTCATACCAAAAGCTAGGCTTTTAATATACATCCTAACAGCTCCGCCCCATCCCGCCAAATGATTGGCCCACCACGAGCCAACCCGCCCCATCACAGGTTGCCCCGTCCGACAGCTCTAATTGGAGTGGCTTCGTTGGGGACTTTCCTGACCGTCATTCTAACTCGTTTTCTGTGAGTCTTCTTCTTCGCATAATGGAAGTCATGTCACCTTCCTAATCAACAATAATAACAGTGTATTATCGACGAGTCAAACGTCTCCGTTCTAAGGCAGGATAATCTACTCTTCATTAGTAACCGTCCACCTCTATAGTACTGTCTATAGACTCAAAGCATCCGTCCGCTTATAGACATCTCCTGTCCCACGTGGAGCCAATCTCTTATCCTTATTTATAAATCTGTAATAGATGGACATCAAAAGAATAGATGTTCTTACATCTCCAAAACCTATATGTAAAAAGTATATTATCAATCCTCTCTATAGTCTTGCCTATCTCTAGTCATAAGACATTTTCGTGTCAGCATTTAAAGCGTAACAGTGTGACTGAGTTTAATATACGCCTTCCACACCGTTCGCATCTTAGGACCGACTTGCTTGAAAAAACCATAGTGCTTAACCACTCGCCTGAAGAAATCACCGTTCGCACCTTATAAATACGTTCAATGATGTCCATAGAAATCTAAAAGATAGAAAGCACTCCACCCCGCTAACCTATTAGACTCAGACTACATGCCGATTCTATTTCAGCAAACTCAACCCCATGCGGCCCTCTTCAGATTAAGTTAGGCGTATTTACAAATTCGGGTCTACTAATTTATTAGAGCTTGTGTAGCACGGATAAATAATGAAATATGATCTTCTTCCTATTCAAATCATGATCTTGTGTAGCACGGATTCATTTATGCAGAAAACGTCATCAGCGACGTCAGCGGAGTGATAAATTAAGTCGCATCAGCTTGAGTGGCCCATGAAACGCTCGGTAGGCCATTCGATGCCAATCTTTAATTCCATAAAATTGATGGTGTGCGAACGTGACACAAAGAAGATAATGACACGTTATAAGTGTGGATATTATCGTGTTGGGTGCATGCACCTTCGGTTCCTACAAATGCGGTGCGACGGCGAATGGCCAGACGGGTAACCCAAACAGTGTGTGAACTTATGTAGTGCTCGAAGTGACGTTGGGAGCCGTCGGATCGCAGATATCTGTGTTTTTTTAATTTATTTTATTTATCGGTAGAATTTTTTTTTAAGATCGGATCATCTAATTTCAAAATTTATTGGATCGTAAAAATTAAATAACTGGATTGATAAAAAAAAATACAACCATCCATTTGGTTTAACTAACTTAACAAGATAATTATTTTATATATCTCGTGTAGAAAAAAAAACAAAAATTAAAAGACATTCCTTTCTATCATTTTCTATTATATATAGATGTTTTTTAAAAGAAAAAAATGAAAATTTAACAAAATGGAAAAACTATGATATTTGTGCCGTGTTCTGTAGGGAATGATTGATTGGGACATTTGATAGTTCATTCCTAGCGATATCCTTTTATTCCATAATTATTGTCTTATTTTATTATTATGACTGAAAAATATATTTATTTTATAAAAACTAACAAATTGACTGTTTTTAAGAATATGCAATAAATAAATAAGTAACAAGGCTGGTTCCTGTATGAAATCCTTTAAATTTAGTTAGTTGAAATGCTATATACAAAAATAGGCACTAAATTTATAATGAAAAGAATATATTTACATAAATAATCTACTTAATTTATTATAATTACCTCATGGGACTCGATTGCTTGGTTAACATGATTAATCCCTTTAATTTGTCTCATCCAATTGAGTCTAATGAGTTGTCCCCGGGGTATAGTGCCACGGTAGAATATCTAGGTTGTCATCCAGGTACCCATGATTTGAACCCCAGCTATAGTATATTTGTAGAAATTTTTCCTTCAAATAGGGACGTAATCAAAGGATGCTGAAATTCTGGATTTGTCACCGTGTGTGTTTCCCAAATTTTAATTTACCCTGATAATCAGTGAAAAACTTCCGTAGAATAGAATCGATCATCTTAGAGCTAATCAATAAAATTAACTTAAATTATTATTATTATTATTTTAATGAGTCTAACATCTCTTCCCTTCTAAATAATATTTTCCTCCCTGGTTAACTGATCCTTCGATTAGTCCAGCATGTCTAACCCTACCTAGCACGATCACTTAAGTCTAGTTAATCAAATTTATTATTTTCATATTTTTCTGCTTTTCATTGACTTGAAGGGGGAGGCCACATGAGTTGCTTCTTGTCACCTTCATAATTCTATCCCATCATTTATTTAAAAATGTTTATTGATGAATCACTTGATTTGGACTCAAAGCAAGTGGCCCAAAGGCGGCTAATGGGTGGGGTGGGCACTCAACATCATAAACTCCTACTGAAATCCTTTTGTTAAAATTTTTATGCCAATTTTTTTTATTAAATAATTTTAATAATAATAATAATAATAATAATATTGATCTACTATCTTAGCGACCCCTAATATTAGTCATATGAATACAAATGGAGTCATTAGTTTCTTAAATCGACTTCTACCCATTACACAAGAAATGTCATGTGTCAACCATCGATGCTACGCCATTGGTGTAAATTAATGTTATAATAAATTTTATACTAAAACTTGTATTTAATTTTATTATTTGATATGATTCATGATTTAAAATACGATGATTTACAAAAGGGTACACTTAGTTTTCTAAATTGATCAAGTATACTATATTATGGCAATTACCAAAAGACGTGCTAATTTATTTGGTCTTCACATTCTACCCCTCCAATTAAACACATACAACCTCAACATTTCTCTTTCCTCTCTCTACTCCTTATATATCTCTCCACTCGTGTAAAACAAATCTTTCTCTTATTCTCTCTCATCTATCGATTTATTTAACTCGAATCTCATTTTTTTAAACACCATCGCCAAGGAAGATTGAAAATAATGATGGATATCATATTTGAGCTTCTTACAATCTAAGAAATCTACAGGATCCTAAACGAGTGCAATTGGAGCTCTCTAGGTTAATTATTAAGTTTTTACCCTTTGATTGATGTAGAAAATTCTTATTACACTCGTTCCAGATCTTGTGGATTTCTTAGATTGTAAGGAGTTCAAATACACTATCTCATGTTTATTTTGACTTTTCTAAAAGTGTTAAAATATTATTGAAAGAATCGGCTGAAATCCTATCTTGGGCCAGATATAAGTTCGTAGGTCTAATATGAGTTCATATTAGGTCCAACGTGGGATTTTAGTCAATTTTGGTCGAAACCTACTAATTGACTTAGAAAACTCTGATTATATCCATCTCAGGTCATGCGGATTTCTAGGGTTAAATATGCTATGCATTATTTATTTCAGCTTCTTTAGAAGTGTTAAAATATTATTTAAAAAATTAGTTGAAGATGCAGCGATAGAGGGAGGCCTACTTAGCACGGGGTCAATTGTCAAAGTGGTCAACGCAAGGTGGTAAAGGGTCGAACGGAGGACAATTGCAATAGTCAGTCGGGTCGGTGAGGACTAGATCGACGGGAGACATGTCTGAGCAAACCACCCGTCCATCTCGGGATAATACATAAGATAGGTGACGCTCAGTACGGAGCAACAGGACGCCAAGGGAAACTAGATAGCTTGTATGAAAGGAGGAGGAGTTCATGTTACTAAACAGTCACCGCATGGAAGGACAACTGAGTTCGACAGAGCAGAGGAGTCCCGCCCGAGCGACTACCCCACTCGGCTAAGCGGCAGGACTTAGCCAACAACGGAGTGGGGTCCCGGTCAAGCAACTATCTCGCTCGGCTAAGCAACGGAACTACCACAATCTCTCTTGACATCTTTTTGAGATACAGTGCCGCTGGCACGAGGCATGGTTGACAGACGGATCGTACGGCGGAAGCTTTAGCTGTCTCGTTAGGGATATGCATGTCCCGTTAAAGTATGGTGTCAGAGGTACTTTTTTTGCAGGTCCTTTCATAGGATGTATTGGAGAATGCACCCCATGCCTCGAGAAGTGTGCAGGTCGCCCACTAGGGCTCTATATAAAGGGGGTCCATCACGGACGAAAGTACGTGTTATCTACTGTTTGTGCATAGTTCTATTGTTACTCCACTTTTCTCCACATTCCAGTGACTGACTTGAGTGTCGAGGGCCAACGTCGGGGATCTTTTCCCTGACTCGGCACCGACGTTACTTGTTTTACATAGCAGGGTGAGGTCAACATCCGGTCAGCGAAGCCGGCACCTTCCCAACTTTCTAACTTCTTGCTTTCGGACAGGATCAGCTGAGATCCTACATTGGACCTAATATGAGTTCATATAAGTGTGCTACTTTGGGTGATTTTAGTCGGGTTGATTTTTTTTTAAAACCCAACTCGAATTCAGCCTGAAGCCCCTAAACCCAAACCCGACCTAAAGAACCCGAAAATCTGATTCAAACTGATTTTTTTCCCCCCTATAATTCTTCACTTTTATCTAAATAATCTATCATTATCATACTAATATTGATATTGATATATATAAAAATATCTTAATTTTCAAAATAAAATTTGATTTAACCCTAAAAAACCCACTAAACCCTATATTTGGGTCAACCCGAACTTGACACGACCCAACCCAAAAATTTTTAACTCGAAAATGCTTCAACCTGAACCGAAAATTGTCAACCCGAACCTATATGTTTTTTAGTCGACTCGGGTTGGGTCGTCAGGTCTAGTTCATTTTTGACACCCCTAAGTTCATATCAGGCTCAATGTGAGATTTCAGTTAATTTTGGTCAAAATCCATTGATTGACCTAAAGAGTTTCAATTGCGTCCATTTAGGGTCTTGTGGATTTTTTATGTTGTAAGGAGTCTAAATATGCACTATATTGTTTATTTCGACTTCTCTGGAGGTATTAAAGTTTAATTGAAAAATCGACTAAAATTTCACATTAAGCCTTATATGAGTTTATATTAGGTCCAACGTGGGATTTCTACCGATTTTGGTCGAAACCCACTAATTGACATAGAGAGCTTTGATTACGCGTATTTCAAGTCTTGTGGATTTTTTATGTTGCAAGAAGTCCAAGTATGAACTCATATTAAGTCCAACGTGGGATTTCGATCGAAATTCACTGATTAACCTAAAGAGTTTCAATTGCACCCATTTTAGGTTCTGTTAATTTTTGAGGTTGTAAAAAGTCTAAATTTGTTCTCCACTATTTATTTCATCTTCTCCGTATATATTAAAATTTTATTGAAAGTATCAGCTGAAATCCTACATTGGGCCTGATATAAACTCATATCAAGCTCAACGTGGAATTTCAGCTGATTTCGATCGAAATCCACTAATTTATCTAGAGAGTTCCGATTGTACCTATTTGAATGCTTATAAAGTAGCCGAAATAAACAATAAATGATATATTTGAAGTGCTTGCAACATCAGAAATCTACATGACCTAAAATGTATATAATCAGAGTTTTCTAGGTTGATTGGTAGCTTTCAAGTGAAATCGACTGAAATTCCACATTGGATATGATATGAAATCATATTAGATCAATTTCAATCAATTTTTTCAATAACATTTTAACAACTTTGGAGAAACTAAATTAAACAATAAATGACCTATTTGAACTCCTTGCAATATAAGAAATCCATATGACCTAAATCCACTGATTGACTTAGAGAGTTCTGATTACACTCATTGCAAGTCTTATGGATTTAAGGTTGAAGCTTACTGATTGACTTAGAAAATTTCGATTATACCCGTTTCAACTCTAATTCATTTCTTAGATAATTAGGAGTTCAAATAGATCGATAGGTGAGAGAAAGGGGAAGAGATATATAATTATTTTTTAGAGCGGAGATAGAGAGGGGGAGGGAGTGAGAGAGAGGGAGGGAGTATGTCTTTAATATGGTAGTAAAAGGTGAATACGCTCTCCCTCAGCGCCTCCGCCAACTCGTCACAGAGCCAACACGGAGGAGGTAAATCATGGACGGCTACTAGCTGGGCTACTAGTCTTTGGAATAGTGACTAGCACATAAGGGAGACATTTTATTTCGGTTTTACCGAGATTTGAACCCCAGGTCTTATAGTGGCAACTTTTCATTCGCCAGCCACTAGACCGTCCCGAGAGGACGAGTATGTCTTTAACATGGGAGTAGAATGGAAAGATCAAATAAATTAATACGTCCTTAGGTAATTAATAAAGTACGGTATGTTTTTGGTTAATTGAGAAAACTGAGTGTACTTTTTCATAAATTGCCATTTAAAATATAACAATAAAATATTAAATATTAGTATTATAAATTTCACTCCCCCTTCCTAACTGACTAACGATGGGCCCACCGCGTGAGTAAAAAATGAGCGTACAGTTCACGTGTCCCTTTTTTTCGATTAATAATACTGATTTATTAATTAAATGGCCTCTTAATTAATTACCAAAAAATGCAAGCCATCCCCACACCTTCTACCCGACTTCGTCCGCCGTCTCCACGTTTAACTCACGCTGGTCGATGGGATCTGCTCACCGCAGAAACCCTTCACCTCCTTGCCCAACGGACGCATGTGTCCACCAGTGTGCAATTATATGGGCGGGTCGTCGGGCTTTGGTTATCATACGGACGGTGACCGGATTCTCACTTATCTCATCTCACTCGTTATTAATAAAAGCGCTACCCTTCGAATTGTAGGATCGCCGATCGAGCCCTAATCCTTTCACCGAAGGCTTCGCCATGGCAGCCGTCGGCAATCGAAGGCTTCCCCAGCTTCATCTCACCCTCGAACTCCCGGAAACCGCCGCCGCCGTTGACTGTGGCGTCCGCTTCGCTCTTCCTCCTCTTCCGGCGGCAGCGGCGGCACTGTGCTCTTCATCCTCTTCCTCCTCGCTGGCCCCGTCGACTGAGCTGCGGGTCTCGGACTTCGAGAAGATTCGGGTGCTCGGCCACGGCAACGGGGGCACCGTTCACAGGGTCCGTCACCGCCGCAGTGCAGCCGTGTACGCGCTCAAGGTTGTCCGCGCAGATCCGTTGCTCCGGCGTCAGGCGTACCGCGAGATCGACATCCTACGCCGCGCTTCGGACTGCAACCACGTGGTTCGTTTGCACTCCGTCATCACCACCCCATCCGGTGATGTTTCTTTCCTTCTCGAGCACATGGACGGCGGATCCCTCGACGCCCTGCTCCGCCGACGGGGGAGCCGCCCCTTTCCGGAGTCCGCGCTCGCCTCCATCGCACGCCAGGCCCTCCTAGGCCTCGCGGAACTCCACTCCCGCCAGATCGTGCACCGCGACATCAAGCCCGCCAATCTCCTCATCAACTCCGTCGGCGTGGTCAAGATCGCCGATTTCGGGGTTGGCAAGGTGCTGCGGCGGTCGCTCGACCCCTGCGACTCCTACGTGGGCACCTGCGCCTACATGAGCCCGGAGCGGTTCGATCCGGCGTCGCACGGCGGGGACTACGACCCGTACGCGGCTGACGTGTGGAGCCTCGGGCTGGCGGTGCTGGAACTGCACCGCGGTCACTTTCCGCTGCTACCGGAGGGGGCGCAGCCTGACTGGGCGGCGCTGATGGTGGCGATCTGCTTAGGAGGGGCGATCGGGACGGTAGCGGAGGGTGCCGCCTCGGGCGAGTTCCGGGAATTCATCGAGTGCTGCCTGCAGAAGGAGAGCGGGAAGCGGTGGTCGGTCGCGGATCTTCTGGGGCACCCGTTCGTCGCCCGGGCGGATGGCGCCGAGTCGGAGCGGGCGCTTCGTGAGCTAGTGCGGGAGAACTCGGTCGAGTCGTAACTCGCCTCGCCTGCAGGTCCGAGTTCCGACTCGGCGCTCGTCATTTCTGGTGTACATAAATGGAATGGAAGTGGGGAGCAGTTGGGTTAGACCAACTACCAACTCCCACGTGTCCAGGATTCTTTTTCGTTTTAGAACCTTCAATTATTTGGACTCTTGATTTCCCATTTAACAGTAAATTAAGGGCTCCATAGCGATGAAACGAAACGAAATGAATTCACTGGAGATTTTGATTAGTTTATAATGTCATGGTCGATGTACAATGTATAAATATTTCAGCTTCTAATTCAAGACTTCTTTATCGAAAAAATAATTATTTTTATGATTTCTATAATGATTTTACAGTACCTGTAAGTAATTTATTTTTTGATATTTTAGATATAATTTTTTGAACTGATTAATTCTGAAAATGATTGACTGAATGAATTGAAAAATATTTATGAAGATCCATCTAAATGATTAGTATTGTAAGGTTCGCTTCTCTATCGGTAGATGAATCGAAAAGTATTTATAAAGATTTATAAAGATCCATCTAAATGATCATTCGCTTCTCATTAGAAGTGATACAAGTAACTTAAATTTAGGGTTTGTAGCTCGATAAGGATTGACACTCGAGTAAGTAAACTACGAGTAAGTAAACTCCGAATTGTTAAGTTCTCTTAATGTTGATGTAGTTGCATTGAGTTGAATATTTATCTTTTGCCAATATCGACTCACTTTAGGTTGTCGAACAAATGGATTACGACGCCATGGTGGCGAAAGCAACTACTACAACTACAGAAGACAACAAATTTATTTATAATTTAAAATAAAGAGGGCAGAAACCATAAATATAAAGACATTTCTAATTTAGATTATTGAGTACAAAAAAACAAAGTCCTTCACAACCCTCCGTTATCTCCATACCAATTCACTTGGTATTTCACTACACTAAGTGAAGCTCTTTCTTAGCTTAATCTCCATTAGCTAACTTTCACAATCCACACACAGCGGATAACAAACTTTTGTATTATAATAATTTTGACCACCGTAAGGTTGAATCCATTGTCGACTCCTGAGCAATCTTAGCTCCATACTATTCCATTGCTATCTAGATTCAAGATCTCAGACGTAGCTGTCGATGAGCGACTTCCTCATCTCATCTACAATAATGTTTGGCTGTGCGTCTCTTAGTTTGAAGACACTTTCAATGACGGAGAGCTCTGTCGCAGTGGTGTCAGATCCACAGAAAACCGTCCAGTCATTGACAGTCATTCCAGAAGCAATGACCTCGCTGCCACGGTTCACTGTTCCTGCGACCAGAGGGACTTGGAGAAGAGTTGAGAGTTCATCAAGGTCTTCGATAGATGTATGAGGGTGTACCTATATTCGGATTACACAGATAAGAAGAGGGTAATGGTAAGTCCAACAAGAATGATTCCTGCTCAAAAACTAACCAGACCCCCTTTATTCGAAAATGCACAATAACTTCCGACAAGTATGTTTCCAGCAATTGTTTGCCTAAACACTTCCACACCAAGTACATCTGCAATGAGTTCTTCAGTTTCCTGACAGACAAAGGAGGTTTACTTAATCTTAACTGTATAGGTAAGCACGAACATTAGCATAGAACAGGAGCATGGGACTGAACTGACTTCTGCTTAGGTCAATAGTTTGGTATAATCCCTGATAATGAGATGGAGAAAATAACTTACCTTATCCAGATCAGGATGTGTAAGAGCAACATGGTCATTGCAAGCAATGCAATTGCCTAAAGCAGATAGCCTTTCGTCTATTCTTTGGACAACCACACTGTCAGGCAGACTGTTCCTCAGATGTTGTAGCTCTAAATAACAATAAACATAAGATGATTTAGACAATGCTCGAAAATACACCTGTATCCAATCAAATAAGTATTTTTCTGATTTTTCTCTATATCAACTATTAATCAATCACAAGTTCTTTGAATAAAAAAACATGGCATTCTCTTCATTGATTCATTAAAACAAAGCTGTTAGGTTAATTGCTCCCCTGTTCTGGAATTAGTCAGACAATAGCGTCAGCCCTTGAGCATGTGTCATTATGGAACTGAATGCTAATAACTAAAGCTCCACTAATCAAGCAATGCCATAGAGAAAGATTGTCTTCTCAGTTAATGCATGTTTTTAACTGACAAATTATTTGCACAATTAGCTCGACTTGTATCAAGTTATATTAGTCAGTCAACAACAAACAAACTTTACAAATCTCAACTAATTAGGGTCAATTATATATATATTGTAACTACAGACGTACAGCAGTTAATTCAACAAATATATTTCTGGTTTAACTCATTTCTGACTAACAACACTCTCTAGTGCAACCGGAGGTAAAAACAATTCCTGCTCTATTTCTTTCTCTCCACAGATAATCATCTCAATGCTCAATAGGTTGCTACACTAGACGATCTTCTATAACTGGATAATATACTCTTTCAAGTCAGCACCTTATGTCCAAGCTCAGGATCCTTGAGAATAATCATGTAGCTCCTCTAAAATTGCAGGCAACAAATATATATATCTAATGTATGTTTATCCTGATTCGCCTCATATGTTATCAGATAGTAGCAGATAGTAGCACTAGGACAACAAGTAAGAATACCATATAGTTGCATTATTAATCCTTCTTTGAATTGAATGATACTTGATACGGGATGTAATGAGCGGACCTAGAGGTGACGTGGAAGTTAAATTCAGGATGAGGTGGCGGTCAAAGTCAAGATGAGATGGCAGCCAGAGCGTCACCCTCATCAAAACTTAGCTCCTCACTTGACGCTAAGGCCTTCGGTATAAAAACGATCGACCTAAGAGTTGATCATACTTGAAGGATCCAGCTCCACTTGTGAACAACTAGCCGACACAAAGGTCGGTCGAAATTATGACTCGCACGGCATAACTCTGTTATATATCTGGTCGGCCCAAAAGCTGGCCGGGAGTGTCTAAGCTTAGTGTTCGCTCTCAAAATATGGCCGAACGTCCCTAGAGTCGGGTGGGCTTATAGACCTATCTCTTCGTTCAGTGCCAAGACATACAGACTAAATCCGAATGACCCCAGAGTCGATTGAGCATTTGGAGTTCAGTTTCCTATTTCTGCAGTGTTACTTTCAGATTACAGATTCAGGTTATACAGTGCAATACAACCTTAGTATAAATCAGACCGTCACAAGGTCGGTCGTACTTACGAGTCCAAGCGCCTTGTTATCTAATAGTCATTCTCCCATCATATGGCCGGTTGGTCCTAGAGCGGACTAGACCTGTAAGACTTGACTTCTCATTACTTATCATATCTTTAACATAAGCTTAAGAGCATATTGCCGACTGAACTTACGGATGATCGAACTCATGGGATTCAACTCCCCTTCTAAAGAGAGACGATCGGGATACCCCGTTCGTCCAAGTATATGGCCGGACCATATTCCAAGAGATAACACCAGGGAATTGCCACTTCATTATTGCGGAGTTATGAGAGGTGATATAAAAAGGAGGGTTCTTTTCGTTGGAAAGGTACACTCTATAGATTATTGCACAACATTACTCTTTACTAGTCTCACTCAATCTTACTGTTCTTCTCTTCCATATCTCGCTCAACCACTATCCTGACTTGAACGTTGGAGGGTCTAAGCCAGGAATCCCTTTCTTGATTTTTATCCTAACGTTCTGTTGGCTCTTTTGAGTGTGCGCAAAAAGGAACCGAAAGGAGCACCGGGTGTCATCATCTCTCCCTAGCGAAGTCCTCCAGGTCAATAGCAGTGCCAACTTTCCCAGCGTGACATCTCCACAGCTTTCAAACGGGATCAATACTCTTTCATGTTGCTTCTCTAAAGTAAATTCTCATTTAAGTGATTATGGCCAGGTTTAGGAACCCTTAAGAATAACCATGTTGATCCTCAATGACAATGGTAAGATTACATATATAATAATCCTATATTTATCCTGATTTTCACATATCTTCCTATAATTCCTAAAGCCTGCATTTTTCCATATTGAACACCGACCAAAGGTTCACATTGCCATGATAACTTATATTACATATAACCATCACTATGTTTGGTGGTTTAATGTTCAGAATTTATGGTATAAAGTAGGATTACAGGGTCCGTAAATTGATCTTGAGATTTCACACCATTATCATAAAGAAACAAAATCTCTACAAAAGAGCTACAGAACATAATAGTTAAGTGAACTACAAAATGCATCGCAGTCTTGCCAAAAAAAAAATAGGAAAAAAAACAAAATTATCGAAAATGAAAGAGGTAATAAACAAAAGAAATGGGGAAGTATTGGATGGGAGGAAATTGCCTTGGTCAGTTGTGGTGTGTGGCAAAAGAAGCCCATTCTTATTTCCTGCGTTGAAGAAAATAAAATGTCATAATATAGAAACATGTAAAGTTACAATAGGCTTGAATAAAGTGTCCATTTAGTATTTACCAGCACAAAGTCGTCCAATAATTCTAGTTCCTGCTATAGAGGTCTTGACAACAGGGATAACATCAGCCAACTCAGACTCAAACACACTGCATCAGTGAACCATAGTGTTCCTACTGAGTAAGCATAATCGTTTTTTGGTCCATTTTGAAGCACTAACCTGTAAAAGCTCTCTGATCCTCCAATTGCAACCAAACAGTAGGCATTTGTCAACTTAGAGAATACCCCAACTTCACAATTGTTTTCAAACTGAACACCTGCAGAAAGGGAGATTGTCATTTCTTGAGGGTTGTTTACAAGCATTTAAGTATCTAAAATTTTCTCAAGGAATGTATAAGAAAGTGAATCAAACTAGTATAAATTCCAGTTGAAGACAAACAGCTAGTGCCCAATACATTTCCATCCCTTTATAGTGCATTTAACATTGTATGATGGAATATATAGTACGGGAATGAACCTACAATTATAACTACAAACCATAGTTCATGAAAGGAAGAATGCTACGAATAATAATGGGGCATCTGGGCTTCTTTATTGGTTACTTGCCATATCAATTTCAATGACGCATTGATTTTTTTTTTAAAGAACTACAAAATCATATCAAATTACTCCATTTATGTCATCATCAAACTACAAACCGCATAATTCAAGCAACTAGACCGTTGTTAGGGGAAAACAAACTGTTTAGCTGAGAAGAGGTCTAGGTACTTACGAGTAGCCATATTGGTGGCTGCTGCGAAATTTAGATACACCTACGACAAATAGAATAATAACAAATTATAATTGAGAAAGAGTAAGAATCAGGTTCAAATTTCTCGAATAATCTGACGAGGCAACAACAAAGAAACTTTTCTGGGGTCACGCCCACCGATTACTCTGTGATAGATACAAAGAAAGAAGATGCACTACCAGAGCGCAACAACATCACGAAAAGAACAACCAAAGCAATAAAAGGTTTCATCGCCTCTGAAGGCGGCAATGACGGACAAAAAAGAAAAGAGATGGAGAAGTTCCTGAGATTCAGCGAACCAAAATAAAACAAAGATTTAGAACAAGAGCTTCGAAAGAAGGAGAGACGACCTGAATCGCCGGATAGTTCGCCGCCAAATGCCAAAAGCTTCGCTGACAAATTAGGCTTTATTTGGGTTTGTTTTAGGGTTTCTATCGATTCCCGGTCGCGCAACGTTGCGTTATATGGTCCAGCGTAGCCGTGGTGAGCAAGGAAACGGAAATATTGCACTGTTCCTACCCTAATCGTTACCCGCCTCACGGTTGGACAGGCTCGTAGGAAAGTTGCGGTCACTGATTTGGCGTGCTGACAATGGTGCTACTCGAATCTTTACCTGCCATGCGATTGGATAGGCTCCAAGGCAGGATTTGGTTTACGAATGGGGTGGCCCGTCAGTGGTGGCCAATTAGGTCTAAAAAAATGTGTACCGGTTTATTTTCGGTTTGAACCGAGTCAATTTATTTTCTTTTAAATATAATAATTTCTTGGATGATGACCCCTTAAAATTTGTGTTTCTTTAAAGAAAAAGTTAATGAATTTTGAACACAAGATTTTGTCATCGATTTTTACAAGTTAAAGATTTTTTGGTACAATAATTAATTTTATATTTATTTAACAACATTAATATTCATTAATAGAGTTTTTTTAATACAAAATGCTTAGGTGTCGCTGTGTTAGGATAAATCTTCTCATAATATAACTATCTATATTTTACTGCTTAGATTGAGTGATATTATATTTTTCTCCCATAAATAAATTTTTAAATAATTTTTTTTTATTTTTTACGTACTATAATAGATTATGAGGTCAATTTTTAACGTGTAAAATATATCATAGAGGGTCACATAATGATTGCTGCAATATGAATAAAGTCTTTTTTTTATATCAAATTTAAAAATAAATAAAATAAATAGATAATTTTGTAACATCAAATTCATTAATCACCTAAATAAATTTTAAAACATAATTTTTTTTTACTTAAACTCGAAAAGAAAAACAAAAGGCCAAATTTAAACAATTGGTTTGAACAGCTTGTTTAATTTTAAGCATAGTTAGTTTGACTCGATTTTTTTTATCACAAAAGTTTGAACATCACAAAGTATTGGTTCGTTTAAAATTTGTGATTGGTTCGTTTACAACTCTTAACCCTTTGTTGAGACAAAGGAATTGAAATAGCTAGATTTTGTTAGAAATTAGTTTTTCTAGCCAATAAAATCAAGTATAACTAATGCAATCAATTTATTGAGTGAACAAGAATTTAATATCTAATTGGAAGCTACTGAAGTGAGTCAAGTGACAGAGAAAGCTATAATTAATTTTAAATTTATCCATTTTGATTTATAATTAGACAAAGAAAGTAGCTCATTTATGAGCGTAATTCATGGACACAAATACAAGAAGATTAAAGGAGAAATAATTAGACAGAGAGTACAATAAAATAAAACACGATACTCACATTGAAAGTATAAAGAACTTTGTAAATGCCTAAAGAAGGTATTATGTGAGTATAATCATCTTAGTTTACACTAATGATTAAACAATTCAAGACATCACATTCACTAAATATCCCTAATTTAAAACCTCTAAAGTATAAAATGGTTCATTTCATAAAAACATCACTAGAAATAGGGGGCACATAATAGATGAATATAAACAATAAGAATTGTTCATAAGAACCTGATGCAAAAACTACAACATATACTGTTTGTATGAATCTGCACAAGAATAATAAATGAATATAAGACGACTGCAACGGGGAGAACATTTCATACCGGAAGCAATTTTTTGTGCTTGAAGTATAGTAAAATGAAGGAATATACCACTATACATAATATGCTTGATAAAACCACCACCCAATTGAAAGTGGATGCAGTGTCAAACACAGAGTCCTCAAAGTTCATACCAAAGACTCCGGTAACAACAGCGAACATGGTCACCACAAATGTCGCGGCTGCAAGAAGCAACTCGAACTGGATGAGCTGGTTCCGAACATTGTCCTGTTCATACCAAGAATGATTTGAAAAGAATCCAGCAACACGGATTTCTTACTAGAGATTGATAATTTACTAATTACTTACCAGCTTGATATTTATGAAGTCTTCTGTGTCATCAATGTACTCTTTAAGCTGTGAAATAACCAAATTAAATGATTTAGACACTTAAGATCAATATTGAAAGAAATCATCAGACAATTTAGTGAAATGATATAGAATTATCCAAATCTGAAATGCATAAACTTTTTACAGAAGGTCCAGTATATGCTTTTGCGATCTAACAAACAAATATGAACTATCATGTTGTTAGCATGTTATGATTAAATGAATATTTATTTACACCTAAAGCATTAAATTATTTTTTAAACAACTAAATTTATATGTTTCCATGTGACCAGCTTAGCATGTCAATAAACAAAACTGGAGTCTAACACTTACAGATAATAATTTGCTTAGAGTACTGTCAATGACTACAAAATATGCTTCAAGTAACATCTCTAGTATTTCAACTTGTCTTCCCTTAGTAGAGGATTCTCTTGAGCTCTCATGCTTGCTGAAGCTCAAATTGCTTGAGCCTTTCTCTGGTAGACCACTACTAGAACAGGTGGGTGAGGCAGGTGCAGAATGTGAGACCCAATCACCAGTTTGCGTGTTGCTAATGTATGCTTCATTAGATAAATAAGATTCCATTCTCTCCTTCTTCTCAGTTAAGTACATCTCAGCCATGTCCCCATCGTCATCCATGAGCTGTTCTATTTCGTCATGCATCTGAAAAATATATACTAAGGTATCAATTTAAGACCAAATCACATAACTTTATTGGGAAACTTTCATTTGATCCGAGTAACTTTAAAACTTTTATTTCACTTGGTGACTTGAAGTTAAATTATCTATCTTAAACTCGCCTAAATTATCTAAAATTTCTAAGCAGTATATTAATGAATGAATCCATTAAACTATTGTGCTAATGCTAGGTTGTTCCCCGGAAGGAACGCGTTGCAGGGTCCGA
>JBBMJZ010379925.1:0-33616 GCA_037833815.1 Zingiber zerumbet
ATCTTCTGTGTGTGACACCACACACTATGTTATCTACAATTATAAATTAATTGAACAACTACACTTGACAAACAAATGTAGATAATTTGACCAAATGTGATTCATATTCAAAATAAATGTTTATAAAAAGCTTAAACTTTTGGTATACACTCTAACACAAACGTTGTTCTTCTCTATGAGTGACATAAGCTGGGAATGCTCGCAATTCTGACGATTTTGTGAGTGTCAAATGGTCCCATAGTCCTGACATAGCAGAATAAAAATTTTGGACACCCATATCTTATTACCAAAGTACGCGGATATCTGCTTCCAATTGATATGTTTGGCAAAGATAGACTACGTGTATATTCTTGTCAGATGATCTCAAATCTCTTTGGTTGTCTCGTACTTGGCCAACTAAGCACCAATAGAGTGTGAAATACAAATATTGATCCATGTAATAATCTTCGCATTATCGACCTCCTAAATATCCAACTACTTTTCATAATCATCAGTGTTGTTGTTCGTAGGTTGAATTTGTACACCTGAAACATATCCCCATATAGATTTTCTTCGTAAGAAGTTTTTCATAAAATATCCCAAATATGAATATTTTTTCCATCCAGTCGGACACTAATCGATTGAAGTGAATCATATGTGCGACCACTTATGATGACAGAACGAATTGTGCTCACGAATAACTAAATAGAAAATAAACCAAGTTGATGCAAAAATAAAAGAAACTTAATCAAAATTATATGGCTGCGCCACTCATGGAGTTTGATTCAAGAATTATCTGTGTGACCACTCATGAAGTTCCATCCGCCAAAACTATGGATCAAATTAACAGTTCTTCAATCAAAATATCAAAATTATGAATATGAAAGCTCTGATACCATATAGAAATTGAGATGAGGAAAAAGTAATCGTCTTGATAGATCCAAAAGTAAATAAGGAATAAAGAGTACAAAATTTTATATAGCTAGATTACGAAATTCTAAACCTTAAACTGAAAGGTAAAAGACTAAATTACCCTAAAGACTATAAATAAATAATTTTAATAAATATATATAATCTAATAGTTTCTTTTTTTCTTAATTATATTTAATCTTATCTTAAATCTTAGAGAACTAAATCTTGTTAGTTAATTTATCCTAAATCTTAAAGAATTAAGTCCGATTGGTTAATTTTTCATTTAGGTTTTTTTAAGAGATTTGAAAATTATATAAACCAATGCTTAGATAGATAAGTTTTTTTTGAATATTCAATTAATTTGCTTCACTTAAGCTACGTTACGATTACATTTCTTTTTTCTTTTATTTCCGCTTTTATTTTCTTGAGAAGGTTTTTAAGTCTAGCTTGGGTTACTTCTTATTTCGATATTTCTTTCTTATTTTCTCATTAATCCTTCTAAAACTTTACTCTCCAGAATAATCTATATTGCATCCGACATCATTGATCCAGCAAAAACCGACCCGGTAGCATAAAATCCGCTCGAGTTCGACCCCGCAAAAGCCGACTCAGTGGGAGACGAGCTGACAAAAATTCACCCATTTCTCCATCTCGGACGGATCAAGCATAATAAAGTATATTTCTCTAATTGGCCTCTAATAATTCAACATGCACTGATCGAACAATTTCTAGCTAGGAACTCCTACACTTCCATAGGTCAAAGGACACAAATGCTTTCAACTGAAACTAAACCTCTCGTTTGCAACGACTTCATTGCCCTCTTAGCGTCGACTCTCACTCTCAATCCATTTCGCATGCAGTTGCTTTGTTGTTGACTCATTGTCACGGTTTTAATGGTCAAAAACACACCTGCAAACACAGAAAGAAAATTAAAGCCTTTATTATTACAATGTGTAAGAACATATAAAAGTTGGCCAACATTATTAAATCTAATTGCCTTGTTAATTAGCTTCTTCGCCTATAAATTATTGTGTAAAAATGGTACAAAATAGACTTTGATGTTATTTGCTAATTTAAAATGTCACATTGTGATTGTGACGGCGGCAAATGTGGCTCACATGTTGCTTATACATATTTATTAATTTATGTACGGTCATCTCGATAAGAGAATTGAATTGTGATAGGAGGCTACGTTATGTTAAACGTTTGTTTCGTCTGTCATAAGTACCTTTTAATTTATTCTGACGATAGATAAAATTTTTTTTTATGGAACCACTGTTATTCATATTTTTTTTTTCAGTTTTTAACAAATAAGGGGTCTATATTCAAGACGTCTCCGGATTGAATAAATTAGTTAGATTGCTACTTGGATTCAATTTAGATATTCACTTGTAACGTGTCATGAGTATGTGAATATATTCCTTAATTATTTTTCTTTCTCGTCACATCATACACAATTTGGACAAATATTTGCCATTATATATTCATTTTCAACCCGTCAAATTTGATTCTACAATTTTTTTCTACAAGCTAATAATTAGCACAATCCTAACCTTATCAAGTTATATAACTAAGCCGTTTTGCATCTCGAATAAATTAAAATTCAATATTTCAAGAAGAATAAAAAAAAGTAGAAATCATAAATGGAGTTGAAGAGGGAAAGAAAGGGCTGGAAACTTCCTTTTCACAAAAGAGGACGACGCGGAATCGGGTGGTGTGTCATTTTTATATTCGCCCCCTTTTTATTAAAATTTTACAATAATTATATTCGGAAACTTGTTCGGACCAAATTGGACATGGCGCCCATCGTTTTAGGTACGGAAGATGCTATAACGTAATTAACAATATTCATAAAATAAAAACATTTTTTAAAAACAGAAAGACATGGCGGTGGCAAAAATGTAATTGTATGCTTCCACGGTGGCAACCGCATTCTCTTATTATTTATTTATTTATTTATAATTAATTCCCAGCACTTCGCCTACTTGTTCTCTGAGACCACCGCGATTTGGAGATTGGAGCAATCTTCTCCTCTCCCTCCCTTCTGCTACTTCTTTGAATCCTTTCTTGGATATATTCAGGTGGAATCTCAAATCCTGCCAAGGTATCTGGGATGATTTTAAGTTTACATTCATGATTCGTTGAGTATTTGAGTCATCCGTCTCTGCGGAATCTGGGATGTTGTTGTTGGCCTTTTCTCTTTGTTGTTTTTTTTATTTATGTGATTTATCGTTTTTTTTTCTTTTTCTCTTCATAAAAAGACTATTTTTTTGGTTCTGGTGTCTGGGGATTCGTAGGAAGGGGTGAGTTGAGGTTTACATGGGATTTTTACAGTTATATGGTGTTGATTTTGAAATCCCTAATGGCTGGAGTTGCGTTGCCTCTAAATAACTCACGGTTTTTTTTTCTACCCTTTGCGTCGCGGTCTCTTTTGATGATGGGAAAGTTTTCATTTAAAAATAAAATTATTGAGGTTTTGAGTTTCTTTCTTTCTTTCTTTCTTTTCATAGTTAGATGTCTGTTCAGAAGTTCCTTTACTACTTTATTTTGTTACATTTTTTAGTTATGTCTGTTTTGGTTAACAATACAAGGGAGTTGCTGGTTTTGATCTTGAATATACAGATCTTTCTTCTAGCTTCTTTGTATCTGATCCTCAGGTAGAATTAATCATCTGAGAGAAATGGTAACTAATTTCTGTATTAGTTAGTTAAAACTTACAATAGTTCCTGGACTAAGAGAACTGTAGTTTACTGTAGACATTTTCTATACCAAGTTCAATCCTTTGTTTTTGGAACAAAGGGAAAATTTACTTGTTGGTAAATGAATTTTATTATCATTGTAAAGCTTCACTTTTTCTTACGAGTTTTGATTGTGAAAGATTTAGACTAGTTCTGATTGGAAAAAATTTAGATGCTACCATGATTTTCATGTTATAATTGTTTTTCATTTGTAAAAAAAATGTTGGGACAACAAAAGAAAAAAAAAATAGAACTAATTTATTGAACTGGAAAAAAATTAAGCAAAACTATGCCTTTACAAGTTGTTGGGTGTTTTTGTGATGCTAGTCTATCATTTTATGGATCTCTCCTTATTGATTATTCTCACATTCTTCTTTTAGTCCCCACCCCATTTTCTTCCTGTGTAAGTGGTGCTAATTCTTTTTAATTAAATGATGTTTGCTTGAACTCTTAATTTCTGCTGGCTATTTGTGTCTTTGATGCTACATTTCATGTACTCATAGAAATAATCGCAATTAAATATCTTTTTGTTTTATGGCTGCTTCAGTTGCTAAAGAACAAATAAGAATATGTTGGCGCTCATCCCTATTACTATATCCTTTTTCAGATAAATTATCCTCGTAACCTAAGTAGTAAAGCAAATGCAAAGGGGTCTTCGCTTGGTTGATCTTTCGGGTAGTCTTATTTTGATTTATTAAATCAACCTATTTAGTGGTTTACAAGATGCAAGCATCTATGAAGTATGCAGACTTTGACAAACACCAGAAATCTCTGTATCAGAACACCATGCATTCCAGATCTGATGAAGATCACCAATCTGTGCATTCTTTCTCTTCTGAAGATAAGCTCCAGTCAAAAAACATTCAATCTCAGATCAATCATGTTCAGTTCTGTACTCTGGAATCCTCCTTAGGAAACACTAATTACATTATTCACCACTCTCCATCTTCCTTCAATTGCACACCAAGCAATGGGAGCCCTTTATCCCTCCAAGATTACCAATTTGATAATATCTATGGATCTCCAATTAGTGCTTCATGTATTACCGAAGACCCAAATGATCTCAGAATCAGGTTGAAAGAGATAGAGGATGCTATGCTGGGGCCTAATTCAGATATGGTCGAGACCTTTGAGAACACATACCCAGGTCATCTGTCCCTGGAACCACAGAAATGGAAACAAGCAATGGGAATTCCTAAAGGAGATCTGAAACAACTTCTGATAGCCTGTGCTAGAGCTGTTGCAGAGAATGATCTAATTGCTATTGAATGGCTAATTTCAGAGTTAAAACAGATGGTTTCAGTTTCAGGGGAACCAGACCAACGATTGGGAGCATACTTGCTTGAAGGCCTTATTGCTAGATTGGCTTCCTCAGGGAGTTCAATTTATAAATCTTTGAAGTGTAAAGAACCCACTAGTTCAGATCTCCTCTCTTACATGCACCTTCTTTACGAGGTTTGTCCATACTTCAAATTTGGTTACCTGTCTGCAAATGGGGCGATTGCTGAGGCTGTAAAGGATGAACACATGATTCATATTATTGATTTCCAGATTGCCCAGGGAAGCCAGTGGGTAACACTCATTCAAGCCCTTGCAGCACGACCTGGTGGTCCGCCACATGTTAGAATCACTGGAGTTGATGATTCCAACTCTGCTTATGCACGAGGTGGTGGTTTAAATTTAGTGGGTCAGAGGTTGTCTCGCCTTGCTGAGTCTTGTAAAGTGCCCTTTGAATTCCATGGTGCTGCTATCTCAGGCTGTGATGTGGAAGCTGAGGTTATCATCATACAACCTGGGGAGGCAGTGGCAGTGAACTTTCCTTTTCAGCTGCATCACATGCCGGATGAGAGTGTGAGCACAAATAATCACCGGGACAGGCTTATCAGGATGGTCAAGAGCTTCTCTCCAAAGATTGTCACACTCGTCGAACAAGAATTAAACACAAACACAGCTCCATTCTTTCCTAGATTTCTCGAGACCCTGGACTATTATACTGCCATGTTTGAATCTGTAGACATTACCATTGCAAGAGACAGCAAGGAGAGAATCAATGTAGAGCAGCATTGCATTGCAAGGGACATAGTTAACATAATTGCTTGTGAAGGGGAGGAACGAGTGGAGAGACATGAGCTCTATGGGAAATGGAGATCTCGATTTATGATGGCAGGATTCAGACCATGCCCCCTTAGTCCTACGGTTAATGCAACCATCAAGACACTGTTAGAAAACTACTCGGAACACTATTGTCTTGAAGAGCGAGATGGTGTACTTTATCTGGGATGGAAGAATAGGACTCTGGTTGTTTCATGTGCCTGGAGATGAAATCAAAGATCTGACAAGCTAGTTTTTGCCTGTGACACAATAGACTGTAAACATCTTTGCTGTTACTAGATTGTAGAATTTTCCTCTACTTCAGTTGTGAAACTGCTTGTAAGCTGGTCATAAGATGTACTATCGGTAGTCTGGTCATAAGATTGTAGATTTTTTTTTTTCCTGCTTTTGATGTTTGCATACTGTATTTTAATAGAATTAGGACCAGTTTTAATGGTTGAAAAGAATTATAGACTTGTGTGAGATAATGTGTATTTCCTAAATCAGTTTGGGCTCTTTTATCATTGAAAAGGCAAAAAAGAGAACCAAATCATTCGCCCACTGCATAAATATGTGGGAGCCTATTGAACATGAGGTCAAAAATAAGTCAGTCTCTGAAAAATATCAATTCCTTTTCTTCAGTGTGTTGGTCTTCCCTTGTAAAATAACTGCCACACTCGGATATGGTGCAAAAAAGTCAGGATTTGATGTTTCTTTGGTGCCAAAAAACATAATCTATGTCATGTGACATGCATTGACGATGAAAGGTCTATTGGACGGCAGCAAGATAGAGAAGTCCAAGTCTCGAATTAGTTTAGACCTTGATGTAGAAAATGCATTCAAAGTCCGTTTGGAGGAGACATAGGGTTGACCAGTGCAAGAAACACTTCTTTTTCTGGGAGGAGTAATAGGTTTGATCAGGACATGAGGCACTCGCAACCTGATGAACTTGCCTTGTAATTTACCAGTAAGTGTTGATCTACTTCCATTTAGAAGAATTTGAATTGCAAGCTTCTAATTTGTTTTGCAACTGATTTCTGATTTGGATTTGATTTAATTTTACGTTTTACATTGAAAACATCTAAATTCATATATCGACATGAGAGCTTTGCGCAAAAAGGTTGGATTGACAGATAAGAGAAAAAGGAAATAAGATTTTTACAGATGTAATATACATCTAGGTTAAGGAAGAAATATATAATAAAAATTAACCAGCTCAGATATATATGAATACGCTAAAATTAATATATCAGACCTATATTAAATTTTTAATATAGTAAGTTACGTCAGTCCTATAGTAGTGTAATATCAGGACGACATTCGAGAACTTTAATAACAACCTACTGTAATAAACTCTCCCTTATAAAAAATTAATTTAATATTTTATATCAAATATTAAATTGATAAAAACAAACAATACATTTGATCTTAGCCAAAAGACTAAAAAATATATACTTACTAGCGTCATCACCTAAGATATTATCAATCCTAAAAATATGAAATTAAAAAAAAAACCATGAGTATATTTCTTTCTATAAAAAATAACTAAAAAAATTACTAATAAATTTTAAAATTATATTTAATGTAAAAAAGAAAACAAAAGGTATTAAGGTAGTTTAACTTAGACTTCACCTAAATTAATTAGTAAAGGATTCGTATTTTTAATTAAACGGTAAGATAAACAAGTCATAGAAAGATTTTTTTTATTATATATTTTATTTAATAAAAAAATTTAAAAGGAAAAAAGTCTTTAATTTTTTTCTATATTGTTTCTATTTTTTTTAAAAAAAAAACCTTTTCAAATAGAATATAACTTAAATCTGATTTTCTTTTTTAAAAACAAACTTTAAATATATTTTAAATTTTTATACATATTATTTTTAATTAAAAAAATTAAAACTTTCTTTTAAGAATAAGACCTGAACGTAAAGTCTTCCTAACAGCTTGAAGAATAACCTTCAGCCATCATATTTCAGAATCAAACAGACAAAGCTGGTGTATCAAAGAACACTGGAGACACAGAATGTTAACTAGCCGATGTTAAGTTTTATAAAGTAGAGAAACTGATCTTTTAGATTAGCGAAACATACAACGAAGCACAATTCCATACATAGGAGCAGTGGGAGCTGAAAACATCTACTTAGATTTACTTTGCTGAGTGGCAGTAGTATGTTCTCGAAGGAGAGGAAACTCTTCACCACATCTAATTAGTAATGAAGCACCAGTTACTCCGCTCAAGCAGTCTTGGAGAAAATGAATCATACATCAGAACATGGCTTACAGGACCTGGAAAGCGGAAACAGTCTAAATTCTACTAATGCATGAAAGCGAATTACATATATATAAGTTTTTGGTTGACAAGAAGAATAATAAATTACAGTGGAACTGGTCCAACAAAGCATTTAATTTTCATTTTTTTTCTTGGACCCTTGCTGACATGGTTTGATGTAGTCATCATGGGCCCATGACCAAGTTCCCAGCAGTTGCATAATACATACTTGAAGGATTTATAGAAGTTGTCTTAATTGTAAATCCATCACCCCCGTCTCCAGACTCATAGATTCTTGGTTGTGAATTTCCATTTAAAGTGGATGCCGATGACTGGGTAGCTTGCACCACCCACCTATTACAATCGATAGATTGTGCGTGATAATTTACCTGTTCTATTTCTAAAGACTGATGCTTTTCATTTGTGATGTTGTTTGCATATGGAATGATGCCCACACCAAGATCAAGACTGATCCTAGAACTCTCAATTTGGTTGAATGGGTGGGAGAAGGTTCTTGTACTGCAGTTCCTTATCATGCCAGGCATGGGCAGAGCTGCTGTCCTGCTGTGGGCACCTGCAGAACTTTCATCATTTGTGACAGTTGATACGGCAGACTCATGGCCAGTTGTCCTTGCAGCTGGTACATCATGATTGTGCTTTCCTTCGTAAGTCGTGATTACTGCCTTTGGATCATGTGATGCCCTCTCAACATGTTTCCTGACAGGGCAACCCGCATTTGTACACTTGTAGTAGCTCCTGCAAAAGGAAATTGGGTTTTAAATAGTAGATCATCTACCAGCATGGCAGAGATAAACAACAAAGAACAGAATGGATTAAGAAAATTTTCAAAGACAAATTTCATGTAATCCAAGAAAATTCCAAAATTTTGCAAGTCTTAAGAAGAAAACAACATTTGATTTAAGAGAAGATACCTGCCTATAGAAGTTCCAACAACATATGTCAAGCACTTCTCTAGCTTCTCAATATGCACCTAATGATTCAAGTTCTACTTTACCTACTATTATCTCACAAAAACTAATCCAACAAGTCATCCAAGCTCTTCCTACTTCATTTCTTAATAAGACAAATCCCACAAATTTTTGAATTATAGATACAGGGTCTAATCATCACATAACAAGTTACTTAAAAATCTTGGAGCCTTTTATCCCCTATAACAAAGATGAATATTTACATCTAATGGACAAAGTCTTCCTATAACTCAAGTTAATTCATTACACAGCAACACTTCCAAACTCACCAGTAAATCCTCTTAATAATGATCTGTGTTCCAGAATTTTCAGCTCACTTGATTTCTAACAATCAACTTTCAAAACAAATTATATCATCTTGTTTTTCTCTTTTGATTATCTTATACAAGAACTATGGAACAAAAGGTGACTGGAGAGACTAAAAGATAGCAGAACTCCTTGTTGGACAACTTGGACTTGGGAGAAATGTTACTCTCCCATTTATTTTCTTGCTACAACTGCTGAAATAGATTGTTATGCATTTAACTGCTAGAAATTTGAACTCTCCCATTTATTTTCTTAAAATAGACTATGCAGGTTTGGGGATTATCACCTTGGCCATCTAACTGCTAGAAATTTGAACTCGTTATTTTCTTTGATTGCTATGCATTTTGATTCAAAAACTCATATTGATAGTACCTATGAAAAATTATGCATTTACAAAATTTCATACCTTGCCTTTCATTAGAAGCGAGAAAGTTACTATATCTGCATTTGAACTTTCTTTATTGATGTATGGGCCAACTTTCTCTTGGCACTTCAGCTAGTAAATTATATACTATGTGCTATTTATTGATGATTGGTTAATATACTTTTGGATTTATGTCTTACACACAAATTTGAAAATCCAAGTTTTCATATACTTCGATGCAATGATTCAAAAGCAATTTAGATGGAAATTCATCTAAACAAACTCACCAAGAGTCTTGCCAAATGAAAATCTTAGGTTGATACTTTCTTGGCGCTAATCCAGAAATTATAATGGATACTTGCTCTCATAAACGTAGTATAAACAATAGCTCATTTCTCTAGTAGATCTCCAAAATGATAAGTTTGTCGACACTCTTACACTAATCAATACATCACACTGATAGGAAACTTTGTTGGACAATTTGGCAGAGATATTGGAGAATTTTAGCTGAATTGAAACTACACGGTCAATTTCAATTTAACTGTCGAGATGACCTGAGCAGATAATCTCAGGTTGTCAACTTTTAAAGTTAGGTCGAGCTGCTAGGTTATCTAAAAGATGGTTGATTCTTCTCGTTGAGTCTGAGTCCTAGCCGAGTCTGAGTGGAAAGTCAAGTCGGCTGAATACTCTGAGTGCAGAGTAAGGAAGCAGAGTCACCAATTTGGGATTCGAATGCCCCTGAGGGGACGTCGAGTGGAAGTTGAATGGTTCCAAGCAGACGCCGAGCAAAATTTGAATGTTCCCAAGTGGATTTCGAGTATTCCCGAGTGGACGACGAGTCAGGAAGAAGTGTCCGGATCACCGAGTCGAGAAATGAAGATGTCGAGGCCTCTTTCAAGCAGTTTCCTTAAAATATACTTGCTCCACCTCCGGCTGTGCTTTGAAGTTCTCTCGAGTCGTCTGTTCCTAGGATACAGCGGCAAACCGTGATCGCCACCAAATATTGTTGGATCACGACAAACTAAGAGCGTACCTGATGGCTATCACGGATAAATCTACCAAGCAAGTTCACCGCAAAGAGAAAAACTGGGGAACGAAGGTGGAAGGATTTACTTGAGCATCTACTCTGAGTTTTCTCTCTTTATTTGCTTTGCTAATGACCTCCTTATAAAGGAGCTTAGCCTTTGGCGGCAGTAAATGGTCAAATAAAGGTCATTCAATGTCATTACTCGCCAACCATTACTACTCATCGGTTTTAATCTGATGAAATTAATCTTAATTAATTCATCTGTTTTACATTTGAGTAGTAGCAAAAAAAAAAATGTGGCAAAACATTAATTCATTCGCTTGAGCAAATTCCTCAGTCCGACATTCAATGTGCGTAGGTCGTGCTAGCATACAAGTCAACTTGGTTCAGTGTAATCCAGACCCTAGATTTGCACCCTCCTACGCACCCATGTATGAGAGAGTCTGTTCCCATGCATTTGTTCACATCATCAATGTATATGCAAGAATTTAAACCAATAAACTTGCCAAGAGATTTCCAACGTGGAACTAAAGTCACATTCACAATAAAATCTCCTTCTTTTCCACCTATTTTCCATTCACAATTTTAACAATTCCCACATGAATGGAAACAGGGTATGTGATAGCATTCAGCAGTTAAGTCCAACACAGGACAGGTAGATTTTACCTTTTGAACCTCCCTTGTGAAGATCATTGCTAGTAGATGCAATGTCCTTGAACTATTTTGTCATCTGTGTAAACATTGACATATCTCTCCCAGAACTTTCATTGATACAATTCAGTTCTCATGAGTATATTCGTTCTTGGCCATGAACACGCCTGGTTTTCTAAAAAGTTCTAAGAATTGTGCATTCAATTCTCTTCGAAACGACCCCACATCTTTCTTACATAAGTTATCTTTTAAGAGCATTATGCATTACTCTACTAGATCATTAAAAGTTGTGCGCTTAACCTCGATCCTTCACTGATCTATTGAGTCGTTCCTCACAGTGAGCAACTATCAATGCAGTTAGGTTATCCCTTTGAACCTAATTCTTGGGATCTCCGGTCTACATAGGTTGAGTTTCCTCATCTCTCGCGATAAGCTTGCAACTAACTCTCAATTTAACCCTTTAGTTATCAAATCTGCTAGGTTATCCTTTGACTTCACATAGTCAATAGTGATAACTCCTATAGAGAGTAGTTGACTAATGGTATTGTGCCTATGACGTATATGTCTAGACTTACCATTATACAAATGGTTGTGTGCCGAGCTAATTGCTCATTAACTATCACAATATATGCAAATTATTATCGGTACAAGTTTCGGCCATTTAGGAACATCTTATAAGAATTGTCGTAGTCATTTAGTCTCTTCACTATATTTGTCAAGAGCTACAAACTTAGATTCGTGGATCTGGTTATTATGGTTTACTTTAAAGATTTCCATAGAATGGTTGCAGCTTCCAGAATGAATATATATCCATTTATAGACTTAGAGTCTTTTACGTCAGATATCCAACTCGTATCGTTGTATCCTTTGATCACAACAGGATATCTTGTATAATGAAGTCCATATTTACGAGTATATCTCAAGTACTTCAGTACTCTTGTTATTCCTTTTCAATGCTCAACATATGGGTTACTTGTGTATCTACTCAGTTTACTTACTCCGTAGGGTAAGTCTAGTCGTGTACAATTCACCAAGTACATCAGACTTCTAATCACTCAAGAGTACTTTATCTGATAGATACTTTCTCCTTGATTCTTCGAATGTTGACTCATATCTATCAGTGTTCGTGCCAATGCAGTGATACTCTTGGTGAATTTCTCAAGAATCTTATCCACATAATATGATTGACTAAGAATTTTGATTCCTACAATCATATTAGCTAGGCTCATGTCTTTCATATCAAATCTTGAGTTCAACATGTCTTTAGTGGATTTGATTATCTTATCATTACTCCCAATGATAAGTATGTCATCTACATATAGACATAAGATAACATAGTCATTCTATGTGATTTTTATGTAGATATATTTATTACATTTATTGATTTTAAATTAACATTCCTTCATGACATTATCAAATTTTTCATATCACTGCTTTAGTGCTTATTTTAAGTCGTATAACAACTTCACTAATCTACAAATCTTGTTTTTCTGTCCTGGCATAGAAAACCCTTCGGGTTGCTTCATATAAATTTCCTCTTCTAAATCCCCATTTAGCAATGCTGTCTTTACATCCATCTGATGTATTTCCAGATTCCATAGAATGGCGATAGCCAACAATACTCTAATGAAAGTTATTCTCGACACCAAAGAATACGTATCAAAGTTATCAAGACATTCTTGTTGTCGATATCCTTTAATTTCCAATATGGCTTTGTATTTGTCAATTGTGTCATCTAATTTCATTTTCTTCTTGAAGATCCCCTTGCAACCTAGTGGTTTACTTCTTTAGGGACGATCCATAAGTTCCCAAGGATTTTGCAAGATAGAGTATTTCTCATATGCAATTGTCCCTTTCTAGTGAGGTCGATCAGAAGAGCTTACTACTTCAAGTAACTTTAGGGCTCACTTTCCAATATGAAAGTGATAAAATCCATTCCGTAGGATTTTTCCACCCGAGCTTTTTTACTTTGTCTGAGCTCAACCTCAACTGGTTTATCATCTTCTTTCTCTTGTGTTTTATATGCTCGTTTTAAGAAACTTGCTTCCTCTTGGATCTTACACGAAAACACATGCTCGAAGAACGATGCATTTCTCTATTCTATTATCGAATTTTTATGTATATTCGGTATTTGTGACACATACATAAAAAATCGATATGCACTGTTGTTATGTACATATCCAATAAATATGCAATCAACAATTTTTGGTCCTATCTTAAATCTTTTTGATAAGACACCAAAACTTTGACAAGACATTCCTATATTCACAAATATTTGTCGGACGAATGTCATCCATTCCCCAACTCATACAAGCTCTTATCTATTTTTTTTTTCCGGGCACCTTATTTAAAAGGTAATTAACTGTTAGCACAGCTTTTCCCTACATGAACTCTAGCAGTCTAGAGCTCAAAAGAAGAGCATTCATCATCTCCTTTAGATTGTGATTCTTTCGCTCAACAAATCCATTTTGCTGAGAATATAAGGAGTTGTTGTTTCTTGTTTGATCTCATCTTCAACAAACAACTCAACAAACGGTGATACATATTCACCGCCTCAGTCGCTTCGAACCACCTTAATCTTTTTATGAAGTTAGTTTTCAACCTCATTCTTATAAAGAACAAATTTCTCTATAACTTCATCCTTACTTTTGAGAAGATATACACAATAATATTTTGTATTATCATCTATAAAAGTGATGAAGTGTTGATTCCCACCACGTGTTGGTGTACCTTTTAAGTCGCACACGTCGATGTGAATTAGGTCGAGTGGTTCGTTACTTCTTTTAGCATGTTGAAAGGATGACCTTATCATTTTTTCTTCAACACAAATTTTACACTTGTATTTTGGGTCAATATGAAATGCTGGTATGCTTTGCATATTAATTAATCTACGTAACATATCGTAATTAACATGTCCCAGTCTACCATGCCACAAACACAAAGACTCAAGCATGCAAATGGAAAAGTTTGCAATTTTATTAACCTTAGGCATAATCGTCATTACATTGAGCTTAAATAGTCCATCGATTATATAACCCTTTTCTAAAAAAATTCCTTTGTAAGACAGAACAACTCTGTCCGACTCAAAACAATGTAGAAGTCATGCTTGCTTAATAGTGATTCAGACACTATAGATTCTTCCGATTCTCTAGAACATACAACATATTGTTGAGAGTCAACTCCTTGCTCGAGGTCAGCTTCAACACCACTTTTCCTTAGACTATGATGTCCGAGGTTGTTGAGTTCCCTATGAACAATTTCTCTCCATCTTTGATTTCTTTAAAGTTGTGGAGTAGCTCCTTGTTGCAACAAATATGTCGATCTATCATTATCACGGGTTTGAACCCAATAGATTCAGTTCGGAGACCACAGCACAAGGTCGTCCATTTCTGGTCCCTCATTTAAGTTGGGCTCGTGCTTCTTCTTTGGCTGTCTACACTCCAAAGATTTGTGACCAACTCGGTCATAGTTAAAGCACTTCCTATAGAACTTTTTATTGATGTCTCCTCTGGATCCCATCTTTAAAGACTTAGGATTTTTCCTCTTCCAGTTTTGACTGTGCTCGACCACGTTGGCTTTTACAGTAGCATGAGAAAATATCTTTCTCTCTGAACTCTTGTTGTCTTCTTCGATGCGAAGTCTAACAACAAGTTCCTCTACATTCATCTCCTTCTGCTTATGGTTCAAGTAGTTTGAGGCAGCTTCTCAATGATTGCTGCCACCTGGAAGGTTTCACTCAAACCATACCTTCCTAGTGAATCTCGTGCAGGATCACCTTAAGCTTATAGACTTGGTTGATCACCGTCTTGGAGTCAGCCATCTTGTAGTCCAGGAATCGTCCCACAATGAATTTCTTAGCCTCGCATCCTCCGTCTAGTTCTTCTTGTCAAAAGACTCCCACAGCTCCTTAGTCGTGAGGATGTAGTTTTGCCATAGGTACTCAAAATGAGTTCATGCCTTTACTACACTAATGGTCTGGACATCAGCATCCTCGGCATGCTAGGGAGGGTCTTTGGTCAAGAACCGAGTTAAATTGAGCGTGGTCAAGTAGAAGAACATCCTCTGTTGCCACCTCTTGAAGTTCAATCAAGTGAACTTCTCTGGCCTTTCCCTATGGTTGATTGGAACATTTCCAATCAGGGCAGAGGGGGCCTTCACGCGTTGAGCTCGTTGCATCTCAACCATTTCCGTGGCCATTTCAACATAACAAAATCTATTTTAAGATTGTTGGATAATATGCTCGAGATATTGGGAAATTTTAGTTGAATTGAAACTACACGGTCAATTTCAACTTAATTGTCGAGATGACCTTAGCAGATAATCTCAGACTGTCAATTTTTAAAGTTAGGCGAAGCTGCTAGGTTGTTTGAAGATGGTTGTTTCTCGTCAAGTCCTAGTTCGAGTTCAAGTGGAAAATAGAGTTAGTCGAATGCTCTAAGTGCCGAGTCGAGAAGCAGAGTTGCCGAGTGGTAGCCGAATGGTTCTGAGTGGACACCGATCATAATCTGAGTGTTCCTGAGTGGACACCGAGTCGGGAAATTAAGATGTCGAGACTTCCTTTTAAACATTTTCCTTGAAACAGATTCGCCCCACCTCCGACCGTGCTTCGAGGTTCTATCGGATCGCCTATTTCTCAAGATATAGCGACAGACCGTGATTGCCACCAAGGACTAGTGGATCACGACAAACTGAGGGAGCACCCGACTGCTATCACGGATGAATATGCTGAGTGGGTACATGGCAGAGAGAAAAACCTAGGAACGAAGGTGGAAGGAATTACTTGAGCGTCTACTCTGAGGTCTCTCTCTTTATTTACTCTACTAATGACCTCCTTATAAAGGAACTTAGCTTTTAGTGGCAGTGAATGGCTGAATAAAGGTCATTCAATATCATTACTTGCTAGCTATTACTACTCATCGGCTTCATTCCGATGAAATTAATCTCAATTAGTTCATCTGTTTTACATTTGAGCAACGGTAAAAAAAAATGTGGCAAAACATTGGTTCATTCTCTTGAGCAAATTTTGCCCCAACCAGTCCGATATTTAACGCACACAGGTCATGCTCGCACACGAATCAACTTGGTTCAATGCAATCCGGGCCCTGGATTTGCATCTCCTTGCACACTCACGCGTGAGAGAAAGTCTCTCCCCATGCATTTGATCATATCATGAATGCATGTGAACAATTTAAACCAATAAACTTGCCGAAAGATTTCTAATGTAGAACTAAAGTCTCATTCACAATGAAATCTCTTTCTTCCTTTCCACCTCTTTTCCATTAACATTTCTAACAACCTTACCATATTTATGATCACAATCTACATTGTCATATAGTGAGAAGTTTAGTCTATCTCATGGTCATCATCTAGATATGGCTTATGGATATCAAGTTGTCAACTTATCTCTACACTTTTTTGCATTACAGGACCCATGTATCACATTATTCGGTATCTTCAGTCTTCACTTTAACCATGGGACACTTAAAGACTAAGCTAGAGTTGAGAGGTTTGGGTGACGTTGATTGTGTTTGAGCAAAGACATTCATCATTCTACTAAGGATTATTGCATTTCTTGGGAGATCAATTTGACTATACCTGACTAGAGAGGTCCCAGTGATTTTAATTCCACAGGATGCAAAGATATTCATTGTTCTAGAAAGGATTATTGCATTTTCTTGAGAGATTAATTCATATTTTACAAATCAAATAAACATATATATTATCTCCAAATCTTCAACTTAAGTAGAGCATTGTGCCATGCTATCCACATGCATTGAAATTGTTTAACTGCTATGATTATTGGCAGAATTTGGATTTTCTTTCTCAAATACGACATTTATATTGTGTTAGTGAAAGTGCAATAAAAAAATGTCAGTAAATCTAGTTTTCCAAGAAAAACAAAGTACATAGAAGTAAACTATAAATTTGTTTCAGAGCTATTTGAAAGAATAAATTCTCTTCACCATGTACCATTCTGAGGTAGCTTGGAAATTTTTCACCGGGTGGCACACTAAACCACAACATGATTTTTTCATGTGGAAACTGAGGATGATGCACCATCAATTTGAGGGGAAGGTGAGATTGTATACAACTATGAGCAGCTATAGAATCCCTTGATTGGGGATTTGATTACAGTTTGTTTTTGTTTCTTACCTTCCAAGGACCAGAGGATTCATACCTACATTAGAATCATTGTAAATTCTGTATAATTGGATGCACTACAGCCCTAATATACAAGAAATATATGCCTCCCTATCTTATTCTTCTTTTCTAAACACAAAATTGAACAAGTTAATGAATTCCATGAAAATCTGTTAGCACCACTACAATAAATGTCTGATCGTGCTATTTTTATAATATTTGTTAGAATTTAATCATATACCAATTTTTTGATGTTACAATATGATGCATAAAAACAGCATACTAATGATTGAAACTCGAACCTCCAGACACACTTTTGAATAAAAAATAGTACCTGCTAATTTATAATAATGGATTTACTACAGAAGCCGCATCATGTTAAACACATTGATTAATGATGATGTTATACCTCTAAACTCTATTTGCGAATCATAAAGGATTTTGCAAATTAATCCTAAAACAGTTTTAGAATATGGCCAATTAATCCACGGCTATGAAAATTAACTCTCAGAATTAATTCTGAAATCGTCTATGACCAATTAACTACATCAAGTCAATTAATCCCCTAATAAACCACTTGTATCCTTCCATATCAATTACACCTTTAATGGGAATGGGAAGGTGTATATAAAGGGGCGTGGTGTTTTTAGGTCCCTATGCCTAATAATTCTTCTAATAATACACTATCACTATGAGATTTTGATTTGTCAAGGTGTAGAAAATCCACAAATATATCTTCGATTTTCTACAGCAAAAAGCAAAGAAATCAATGGTTGGAGGTATATTTCAATTAATATTGTGTATAATTTATAGATTATCTAACATTTGGTATTAGAGTTATTCTTAGCCTCTGCCTTGATATGTTTTGGTTGGATTTTTATTTATAAATTTTTGTAAGAAATCATACAGTAGTTAGAATAAAGGTTTCTTCAAAATCATTCTTGAATTGAAGATACTTAAGAAACTCATTTAGTTTTGAAGAATATATATTTGAAATCTAAAAATGGAGATATCAATCATTTGTAGTAAATATGATTTGCAGACTTCACTTTTTAAAAAAAAAAATGATGTAATTTTTGGATGGCTTAAATAATAAGAAATTGAGTATTTAGTCCAGTAAAATTATGTATACAAGGTGATGGAATAAGTTGTAATTGATTTTGTGTTAATTTATAATTTCCATAATTTTCATGAACTAATTTAATGTCTTGTGATGTATATTATTTTCATGTTTAAAGAGTAGCCACAACATCTTTGACCATGTAAAATTATATATAATCTATTGGGATCACATATAGAATAAACATATTAATTTATAATTGATCATATGTAATACCATAAATGTTATCCCATAAGAATTTTTATTGCATTTATATGATTAATTAGAATGAATTATCAAATTATTTGTTTTAATTTACCAAAAGAAACTTAAGAAATTTAATATACTTTGATAGTTTTATCATTAAATTTAATGGATCTACCTTAATTAAAAAGTTAACCCACAAATCATTTTTATTTCATTTGATTCATATTGTATGTTTTACATTGGTCTTTTGGATAATAGCCTCAAATTTGGATAGTAAGCAAGTATATTTACTTAATAGAGTGATATAACCTCTTATTTACTTTGATTTCAAATGTTACATTTCTGAGTTGGATGGTGATTACTGTCGAGTTTGGAGGGAGAGGATTCCCCTTCATTTAGGGTGATTGGATATTGATTATGCTATAAGGAAAATAAACCACCTACTATTACTGATATCAACATTTTTTATAAGATTAATCTTTATGAAACGGGGAGCAATCAATTTACTTCAATGCGACATTCATAAAGATTATAAAGACTAAGATCTATGCTGTTATTTGTGGTTCAGTTAATTAGCATGACAGTGTTAGAGTTTTGTTGAAAACTATTGATGAACAATTTGAGTCTTCAGACAAAGTATTGACCAATATGCTAATCATGAAATTCTCATCCGTGAAACTTGTTAGTGTCCATGGTGTGCATGAGCATATTACGGTATAAGGTGTGCGTTAGCACATTATGCAAATGAGGGATATTGCAACTCAATTTTTTTTTAAAAAAAAACAAGGTGGTGATGTGCAACTTTTTCGTTGTGCATTACATTTTAAAATCTCCTATGACACAGAGATTATTGGTCAATTAATAGACTTGTGACACTGTGTGTTTAGGAGGGCAAATTGACCATGGAAGCAAGAAATAATTACATCAGACAACTCTAGGAAAGAATAAAATTTAAGTTAAATATAAAGGAAATGACACCATGCCTATGCCTATAAAATCTTCTATTATGAAAGAATCATTTGTTTTTTATAAAAAAAAAAAAAGACGGATGAAAAAGCATTGTCAAAAATTTCAATTGACTTGAGAAAGATAATCTCACTTAGTTTGTTTGTTATGAATCTAATATGGTTGGCACTAGTCATAATACATTCTATAATGATTTTGGTTCTACAATCCATGTTATAAATTCTCGACAAAATTTTGTAAACCTAAAGAAGGCAATGGGAAGTGAGCATTATATCTAATTAGAAAGGTGTCCACATGTGGAAGCAATAGAACAACTTTTAGTGGCTTTGTATTGCATTTGGAAAAGACCTTTTATGTTCTAAATTTCTCAAGAAATTTGATTTTTGTATCTAAACTATTATTGGTTAGATACTCTATTAAAATATGCAGATAGTACTTTTAGTTTGTCCTATAAATTTGAACTTGGTAATGATGTATTGTCAAACAATCTGTTTAGAATTCAGTTACAAAATGATGGCACACATACTGCAATGTATATTCATAATAATATGGGTCTTAAATGAAATATTATGAATAAAGCTTCTTCTATGTTATGACATGACATTAGAGATTGGGACATATCTCCATGCAGAAAATTAAAAGATTAGTAATTGAAAGAGTACTTGATACTTTGGATTTTATTAAAATTTCGACCCGTGCCGAGGTTTCAATCCTGAACTAGAACGATACAGTTTCGGTATCGTATCGTACAGATATAGTTTCGGTATTTTTTAAAATATAAAATATATCAATTAAAAAATAAAATATTTAACATAAATATTTAAAAATAAATAATATAAACAATATAAAAAATTATCTTTAAAGAAGGAAAAGATGTGAAAATAGATAATAAATAAATAAAAATTTTATGAGGGTTTAATAAAGTCTATTTAGATTATCTCCATCACAACTATGAGATGATTAGAATAATTAACTTAAGTTTAATTAAAAAAATCCAAAATCCGATACCACTCGCAAGCTCATGCTACTTCGGCACTGCCGCGGGGTTGCGCGACCACTCACCCATGGCGGCGGGGATCGCGTGACTCCTCCAGCACACCACGGTGGTCATGTGGCCCCTCTATAGCGGCCGCATGGTCGCACAACGCCTCCGTGGCGGTAGCGAAAGGGTTATGCGAACCCCTGCTGTTGTTGCAGGGTCGAGCGACCCCTCCCCTGCGGCCACGTGGTTACGTAATACGTTACAGCTGTCGTGGGTCTGGTGTCGGTGTCGGTGTCGGTCATCGAGCGAAACAAGATGTTTTGTCCGTTTGGACCGTCTCGGCATGACACTTTAAACCATGTTGTGGACTACATAAAAGTAAAGCAGTCCAACATATTAAAGAAAGGTGTCAACTGTCAAGTGCAGCTCAAAATATTAGAAATCAGCCCACAGGGCGTAGCACAGATGGTGGGCGCATGGTATCTCTGACGTAATGGTCAGGGGTCGATTCTCAGGAACTGACAACCTGGGGTTTACCCCGCCATGCGCCTATGGCCTGTGTACTTGCATGAACCTCCTTCTATATCCATGGGGCCGACACTAGGGGGGCCGCTAAGGTAGCGGATCTACCATTTTTCAAAATATTGGAAATCATGCATAGATACATATAGATATTTGTAGTTAAAAAAATATATTTATATAGTAAAAAAATAATGATCATTCACAATATATGTATCCATATTTGCTTCGTAATAAGAGTAAAGCATTCGATGCCATCAAAGTATTTAAGGTTGAAGTAGGCAAACAATGTACTAATCAAATTAAGATTGTCAAGTTATATAGAGGTGTTAAGTGTTATGATAAATGCACTAAAGTTGGACAGTCCTTTTGCTAGGTTTCTTGAAGGGTAATGAATTGTTGTGCAACACTTCTTCTGATTCTCCTTACCAAAATGGTGTAGTATAAAGAAGAAATTGAATATTACTAGACATAATACAATGCATGCTTAGTAGCTCCAAACTTTTTAAGTCATTGTGGACTAAAGCACTTAAAACAACAATATATATATATTGAATTGAGTTCCAATCAAAGTTGTGTCAAAAACACCATTTGAGTTATAGAAAGGTTGAAAATTAAGCTTGTGGCATATATGTGTTTGGAGATATTTGTTTGAAGTAAGCTTATAATCCACAAGAAAGGAACTTAGACCCAAGGACTATTAGTGGGTATTTCATTGGATATGCCGAAAAGTAGGGATAAGGGAAATAGATTTTATTATCCATCTCATATCGTGAAGTTTGTGGACTAAAAAAATGCAAAGTTTCTTGAAATAGCTTTGATTAGTGGAAGTGATCCCAAGAGATCATTCAAATGTTTCATCTCCTATATCAAGTGATGAATATTGTGATACATAAGATGCCTAGAGTTCAAAAACATGTTGAACAACCAACTATTGAAAGTTCACAAGTAGTTAATCATAATACAATAGATCTTGAGGTTAACAAATTCTAGTTGAACAACATAATCCTATTTTACAAGAAAATATTGCTTCAATATTGAAAAATCTACTAGAATGAATAGATCAATGATTCCTAATGACCTATAATATGTCTCTATAATTGTTTGATTATACTATTGAAGCTCAAAATGATGCTGAAACATCTTTACAAGCCATGAGTTATAAGGAGTGTCTCATAGTATTATGCCATTAAAGAGGATATGAATTCTATCAAATATAATGGAGTCTAGGATCTTGTTGAGTTGCTCAATGGTGTAAAAGTCATTAGATGTAGGTGGCTCTTTAAGACAAAGGACTTATCAAGTAGCATTGAGAGATATAAAACTAAATTTGTTGCTAAAGGATTGAGTTAAAAGGTGCAAATTGATTATAGAGAGATCCTTTTTCTTATATTGAAAAATATTCATTCGTGTGATTATGACATTAGTTGTCCATTTTAATTTGAAATTACATCAAAAAGATGATGTGAAAATAGAATTTCTAAATGGTGATTTAGAGGAGATGGTTTATATGAAACAACAACCAAAAGGATTCTCCTCTAGTAATGGTGAGCATTTAGTTTGCAAAATAAATAAATCTATATGCGGACTGAAACAAGCTTCTTGACAGTGGTATCTAAAATTTCATGATGTCATCTCTTCATTTAGTTTTTTAGAGAATATTATGGATTAATGAATATACTAGAAGGTTAGTTGGAGCATATATTTCTTTGTGTTATTGTAGATGATATTTTAATTGCAACTGATGACAAAAGATTGTTATATGAGGTGAAATAATTTCTCTCTAAGAATTTTGATGTAGCGGATATGAGTGAGGCATTTTATGTTATCGGCAAAAAGATCCATAGGGATAAATCTAAATATATTTTGGGTTTGTCACAAAAGACCTATATCAATAAAATTTTAAAGAGATTTTGGATGAATAATTATTTTACCAAGCATAACACCTATTGTAAAGGGTGACAAATTCAATTTAGATCAATACACAAAGAATGAACTCGAAAGAGAACAATTGAAAAACATTCAATATCCTTCATCCATTGGAAACTTTATGTATGCTTAAATCTGAACAAGAGCTAAAATTGAATTTGCTATGGAATTATTGAGAAGATATCAAAGTAATTATTGACTATTAGAGGGAGGTAAAGAAAATAATGAGATTCCTCCAAGGAACAAAAACCTACATGCTTATGTTTAAATGAACTACTAAATTGGAAATGTTGGATATTCAGATTTAGACTTTGCCAGATGTATTGATTCACATAAATCAACATCTAGTTACGTATTTATGTTCTGTATCTAGAAAGAGTGGAAAGCATACAATAGTTGATACTTCCATTATGGAGGCCGAGTTTGTCTCTTATTTTGAAGCTACTTCTCATGGTGTGCAGTTAAAGAGTTTAATGTTTAAGTTTAGAATTGTAGATTCTATTTCTATGACGTTAAGAATGTTTTGTGATAATTAAGTTATTGCATTTATGGCTAAAAACAATAAAAGTGGTAGTCAAAATAAACATGTCGACATATTTAGCCATAAGAGAACGTGTTAAGGAAAAACAAATGGTCATTGAACAACAATTGATGATAGTTAATCTCTTAAATAAAGTCATGCATGCAAAAGTTTTTAAGGATCATGTGGTTCAAATAAGAGTTGGTTCTATCATGTAATTTGATTTTAAGTACAATTGTTGTATTATTGAAACTCTTATTTAGTTTTTATTTTTTTATATGTAAAATATGCATTTAGTGTATAAAGTCCATCTCCTTTATGCAGAAGCTTAGCAAAGATAATGTTCAGACATATATGAGCACTTTTTTTCACATGGAAGCAGAAGGTAGACAGTCCCAAACTTCCAGTGCCCAAGACAAAGTATTTACACAATTTTTTAAACAAAAAAATATCGCCTTGACAAGGAGGAGAACAATGGGTATTGAATGAAACACGAGTAACTTAGTCAAAAGGAATAAATAAAACAAAAGCCTTCATGAATTTTTCTTGCAAGGCAGCAAGTAAATATCTATTAACTGAATTAGAAATAAGAACATACAGGGAAAAGGTAAGGACATGGACTGACCTTATCATACAATCATACTGGTATATTATTATATACCGGTGCATCAGCTTAGTGACCATCCAATCGTAACATATGGCAACATATAAAAGATATATGTAGTGTCTCCTATGCATGTATGAAGACAACCATACTAATAATAAGTCCATATATAACTGTGGTGCCATCTAAACATTGATTACAACCATGGTCTTCCTCAAATATCTTTCTTTATCATTAGTAGTCAAGAAAAAAAGCTAAAATAATATATAACATAACAAAACATTATGAGGAATAATAATACTTAGGTAAGCAACTTTTCTCTTAAAAAAATTTGCAAATTATAACAGTCATGGAAATCATAAATGAATCTCATTATGAACAGGAAGAAAAATCCTGACACGGGCAAAATAGAAGTAATCAATAGTTTGAGCTTGAAAGGAGCAATGTTTACTAAAATCAAAACTTACCTTGGATTAGGATTCCCCTTAACTACTTTCTGCCCATACTTCCGCCATCGATATCCATCATCCAGGATATCAACTTCACTTATAGTTTGTACTACAACACGTGGCTCATGGTTCACTTTGCCAATTAAAGCAGCATCAGCATTAGCAATTTCCATTTTCCTGCTTATGGTCATAGCAATGTCAAACGAATATTTCATACAGTTGCTATCAACAACTAAAGAGGTAACCTGCGCTTGTACTCGGGATCATCATCTCCAACTATCTCATCGCAATTATTAGATTGCCCACTGCCATTTGCAGCATCAATTTCACTGATCAAGACTGGAGACATCTCAGTATCATTGTTCGGATCAATTGGTTGCAGAAAGTGGCAAGGCACATTTTCTGACTTGTCTGCAAATTGAAGGCTCCATGGTGAAGGAATAAACTAGAGTTTTGACAAAATAAGATATGATTCACTCACAAAATACCTTCGGCTCTCATCAAAGAAGAAAAGTTAGTGGAGTTTTCTTCATCTTGGTTGGACATAATAGTAGTAGTTGATGTACGGCGATTAGTCTGAGGTCTAGGATGGTCATGCTGACCTTTATAAATTACTTCAGTAATTTGTCCATCATGGGAACGTTCTATCTGTTTCTTCATCTGGCAATTAGGATGCGTGCATTTGTAATAGCTCCGAGGATATTCACTACCTTTAACATGTTTCTGCCCATACTTCCTCCAGTTATAACCATCTTCTGAAGATTTTTCAAGTATAGGTTCATTGCTATCCGACTGTAACATCTCTGCACTTTGCTCTGAACATTTTATCAGTTTTACCTCACTGAAATCAGTTTTAGCTATAGGGAAAGATGATAATTTGGATCCTTCAACAGATGAAGTTGGAGCTGAAACCAATTCTTTTTTGGAGAGGACACTGGCCTGACCTAGAGGTTGACTAGAAATCTGCATATGTGGCACATGCACTCATGGGATTAAGCTAGTGGCCTTCAGAATAAATGGCATTGCAAGCAACTCATAAAACTAATTAATTATCATATTAAGTCTAAGTTCACAGTAATCAAACAAAGAATCAGAAAGTAAAGGAAAAGTTTACCATATTATGATCCAGTTGGATGAGAGAAATTGGTAAGTTATATAATTTAGATGTAAGGCTGCTAAGTAATGTAGATGTAATATTCATTTTCTCACTAATAAATTCACTAAAGTTGGGATTGGGAGGGCATGGCAGTAAAAGCTCGGTAATCCCATCCTCTTTGAACTGCTTTAATTTTTTTTTCTTTTATCTTTTTAACAAAACTAGTGGTAAACTAAAATTAGCTGTAATGATGATGAATAGCATGTCACTGAAATTCTTAATAATTAAAATAATTTCTCCTTCCACATTATGTCTGCATTAGTAATCCAAAATTTTAATTGCTTCCTTAACCACCACATAGTTTATATTGAAATTTCAAATTTACAACTACAACAAGCATGTTGCCCTAGTATTCAGAGTCAAATGGATATAGCTCATCATTGAGCTACATGTATGAAATACTCACAATACCTCATTCGGTTTGTTTTTGCGTCATCTTTCACTCATAACTTCAACTCTTACCACTTAACAGTGGAGTCTATGAACATTGTAAACCATCTAACTTTTTTTATCTCATTGTATTGTTAGATAGAATTACCAGTATACTCTTTTAGGAGGCATAGGACTGTGAGCTGTTCATCTTCTTGTGTCATGCAGATTCTTGCAGTCATGTATCCATCCTAGCAATTCCATATTTGTTTATACAAAGGATTTTCATCCCTTTTCCATGTTTCATTTTCAATTTTCAGCCTTGTTGATTCTGTCTATACAATAACATTTGAAGTTTGGTTCTTTCAACTAGAGCTTCATGACAAATTAATATCAAAACTTAGATTCACAACTATGGTCTAGAGCTTCAATTTTGAAATAATTGGGAATTGAAAATGCCGAGTCGGTAGATTGGGGATGACTCTGGAAACAAAAGACGACACGATAATGATTTCCATGTTGTCAACCAATAAGAGCCTTCATGGATTCTACTTACTCGTTAAAAGTAACATTTTGTTTATTTCTTCTAGTAACCTCATGCATTGTTCTCAAGATTCTCACAATTAGTATATTAACATTTTGTATGCTTTTTTTTTACCATTGCATAGAGTAACCTAAAACATGGCTAACAATTCTTCGTATTATAAGTTTTCATTTATGTAAAGGAGCACATTTCAATTGGCTTTATTTCCCTCTTAATTCAACCACTCAAAGTAATCTCGTGAATGAAAACTTTGTAATTCTACCTCCCTTCACATAACTTGGGGATGGGCTGTGAGGGGCCTGTCTAGGGTGAGTGTAATCACTTTTTGCTACAAAAGTGAATAAAAACTTTATAGTCCCCACAGGTGCCCAGTTGACTAGAAGGTGACAGTTTTGCTACAATGGGATAAGGGGTCAATTCTGGCGGGCGCATGTCCTTGGAGAAAGAACTCCTCCCACCCCTTAGCCATTGCCATAAATTGATCCCATGATTTACTTCCCTTCACATAACCTAGGGACGGATTGTGAAAGGTGTATGGGGGAGAGCGTAATTACCTTTTGCTACAAAAGTGAATGAAAACTTTGAAATCTCTCTTTATTGCAGAATAATAGCTCCTGTAAATCTAAGACTCTTTTAGATTTTATGTCCTCAAAACAAATCTTGGTGATTTTTTTTTGTTTATACAAATTTCATTCTACTTAGTTTATAGTTTTGAAGCTTGTTTCTCCAGTTCAACTACAAATTTTCCATTCAGATATGGGAGCTTAATTTTAAGAACATTAAACTGTTTCAAACTAATTCGTAGGGTTTCTGATCATCCTGTGGCGAGACTAATAATTGCACATAGTACAAAAAAATGTATAAAAATAAACTAGTTGATGCAGGAAATAAGTTTTCTTCCCTAAATAAAGAGCAAAATTCCAGCAATCAGCATGAAATTAATAAATATGAAAAGGTAAGCATTTACAGTGTCCTTAACAACTAAGATCAATTGTTGTGGTTCATACATCTCTAAATAAGAACTAATTATTTATAATAAAATTTTAGCAAATGATTATTACTAAAGAAAAGGAGGGCGCATTAGTATTTTCTTTCTACTAGTGCCTGAAATTTTCACAGACTTACTTTTTCAACTATTACAATTTTAAACAGCGTGTATATTCACACACATAAATGTTTATTCTTATGCATACATCATGCATATATTAATCCCCAAACATAGTACCTAGCATGTGTATTCACACACATAAATGTATATGTTTATACATACACCAACACCATGCACATATTAATCCCCAAACATAGTACCTTTGATAATTATGAAATAAAAATTGAGAATTATATCATTGATAGTCAGAATCTTTCATTAAGATCACACATTAATATAGATGTGTACAAATTCACCAAAAGTCATCTATCTCAATGTACATATGTAGATCTAAGAGATCTATCTCACACAAAAGAAAATGGAAATTACCAAAGGCCGCAAAGAGGATAAGCCGGGACTATAAGATACTTTGGCATGGGATCTAAACTCAGAATCTCCAGCATTCCCTTCATCACCGGAACTGAGATTCAAAATACCTACAGTAGAAGCTGACATGCCTGAAGTAACAGTTTTACCAACAATAGAGGACATATTGAGCGTTCCAGTAGTTGGAGAAGGTTCAGCCTGAAAAAAGGAATGCCAAAAGCAGACAACCAATTAACCTATTTTATATTATTAAACCAAAAAATGATTTAATAGAGAAATGCAAAAGAAAGAAGCTTTATGAATCCACAAGTAGTTTGTTCCAACTTCTAACTGTGTTTTCTTTTGATAGAACCTGTGTAATTGCAGCCATAAACTCCTTAAATCTGTAGGATTTCAAGATTTCCAATGAAACTACTAAAATTCAAGCAATTATATTCAATTCATGAAGACAAAAGTTGCCATGTATAATTTGATTCAATTCAATGCAATTATATTCAATTCCATTCATTATATTCCAATGAAACTAGTTCTTCAAACTCAATCTAAAAGCTCATAACTAATAGATCTCAATAATATTTTAAAAAATGAAAGGTCACCTAAAAATTATAGCCAGCCAAAAGAAGTTTTGAGATTAAGAAAGTGACAATCACCCGTACATCTGTTTTAGTCTGGACAAACTTTATTCTATCCAATATAAAGCGACCAAAAAATTTGTATCCATAAAGAACCAGCCAATAAAATGCACCAAAACAATAACAGTACTGACTCATCTTATTCCATTTCGAAACTTCTCGGTGAGCTTACCTGTATTATTGGCTTCTCCAGCCAAATTATTCTTTTTAAAAATATTCTTCCTTCTTGAATTTATCAGAAAAGCACATCCTAAAGAGTAAAATTGTTTCTAACAAGCACACACAATGGCCATTAATGCTTTCCAATTGAATCATATTAGGAAGTAGAAACGAGAAGCCACAAAAGATTGGTTCTAAAGCCACTAGTCTATCAGGAAGGTTCAATGTGGAGGTATTCGACAGTAAGATATTCCCAATGAAGCTCAACTGTGAACCAAGTACTTTGATACAATTACGTGTCATACACCATCATAAAGGTGAAGAAACAGCATGTAATGGAGTGAGAATAAGAATCAATTTAGAAATATGGATAATGTGACTCCACCAAACATTGCAACTTTATCAGGAAGGCACAATGTGGAGGTAATTAGCAGTAAGAGATACCAATCAAGCTAAACCGCAGACCAAGTACTATGACATGATTATATGTGTCATACACAAGCATAGAGGTGAAGAGACAGAATGGAATGAAGTGAGAATAAGAATCAATTTAGAATACTGGATGATGGCGATTCCACCACACGTTGCTTTCTATGTAAATTCTTTCAGAAAGGAAAAAAAACAGCAGTCTCGCAAGTCACAAAAGATAATAACGCATATATCTCAGTTAATGCTGACAGTGAGTCACTTGATGGAGCCAATTTAAAAGGTAAAATATTCTCATTTCACTTATGTCGTTTCATGAGTGGAGAATTTTTCGATGGTTAATGTAAATTTTTCTTTCAGACCCTCGTTTTAGACTATTTCAAGCTCATTAACAGGCAAATGTGTCTTCTTGCCAAACAAAAGTCTCAAAATACTGATATCGGAACCTCCAATCATCGAAACTAACGAAATGACACGAAATTCAGACAATAAAGCGGAAAATAGATGGAAAGACTGTTAAGAATATCGCACCTTCATGTCGGTGAGGAAAACAGGGGATTCGAGCAGGGCGGAGGGACTAAATCCGGGGGGGATCGTAAGGCACGGAGAACGAGCGATCGGGAGCCGAGCCGGAGGCATCGACTTGTACCTCGCTCCTATTGCTCCTGCAAACTGAGACACTCCAGGATCCGGCTTCCCCATATTCCCAGCCCTCCCCTCCCGCGTCCTCTCATCGTTGTCGTGGTTACCGGCGCCAGAGCCCTCGGAAAGAAGTTCGGCAGCCGGAGAACCGCCCTTGGCCTCTCCGCAGCAGAGATCTACCCCGACGAGCTCAGGATTACCCTCCATTTCCAGATCCGATTCGCGCGACAGGGACGAATGTGGAAGCAGAGATCAGTCCGAGCAAGCGAGTGAACCCGAAAGAAAGGGGGCGTGTCGTGAATTTTGTGGAGTCGCATGGGCAACTTTGGTATTAGGTAGCTTGTTGGAGATCGTATGTAGTACGATGACGCAGTTGACTCGTAAGAGCTTAATAATTGTCAATTTTGAGTGGACCATAATGTCACCATCTCGACATGCCACGCTTCACAACAATCAGTCCTCAATCCTCAAAATAACGTTAATGCCCCGGCTCTGGTCCGCAGAGATGATCACGAGACACACGTGATATGTAGGCTAGGGTCAATTTACCCTTCAAAGTTTTAATAATATACTAAAAACTGAGTTTGCAGTTTGGGTCAGCAGCTGGATCTATTACGGTCCAGCATCTTTTTGAAAGCCCAAGGAGAGAGCTCATTTGTTGTCTGACTGTGATCTCGCGGTTTGTTCATGAGCTTGTCGGTTGCTTGGCCACGAGTTTGCCACTTGTTGAAAACTTGTCGGCTATGACAAATGTCCATTTTTGTTTTCCATTTTTAACTAATATTTTTTTTCATAATTAAATCCTTATCCCTAAAAATAGTTCGGTAAATTGGTCATTAGGAGTAAATTGAGCATTACCCTCTAATCCACTCAATTTGACTATAGTTATTTCAAAAGTTTGTAAAGCTTCTTCTTGTGAAGCAATGTTATGATTTATTTCTACTTAAATGGTGATTTCATTAACCATTAGTAATGAGCGTTGTTTAATTTATCTACTATTAGCGCAGACAAAATAATTTTTCACTTCTAAACTCCAAATAATTCGATCTAAATGTCTTGCATCACGATGAGCTTTCTAGTGGCAGCTATCCTGTACACCTCTTAAAAAAATTAATTTAAATTTTGTTTTACTCCACACTATAAGTTAATCCTTTAGGGAAAAAATTTATTGATATAACTGAAAGCTTAAAATAAATAAACAAAATAAAAAAATACAATTTCGATAGCTATGAGAGGCACTCACTGCTGCCACTCAGTTGTTGCCCAGGCTAAAAATACCATGTGTGTTTATATATATATATGATATCTTATACACCCTTAGGTGAGCAATCTTGGGCGATATCCAATATGGGTGATCTGACAAGGTGTTGTGGCAAATCTCATCTCTTTCCTCTCTTATCTGCATGTAATAAAACACAGCATTATGACAAATTTCATCTCTTTCCTTTCTCATATGGATGCAATAAAATAAAATTCTCTCTTTCTCTTTCCTTTGATTGCATGCAACAATCATTGTGATACTGATTTTTAAAAATTAGTACCACAACTTAAATACACCAGCCATCGCTGTGATGTTTTTTTTTAATTAGCACCAAGGTGATGCTAGTTTTTTGTACATCAACCACTGTTGTGGTGTTAATTGTTTTTTAAAAAATAACACCACCTTAGTTCTATTTTAAAAAAAATAGCACCACCTTAGTGCTAATTTTTAAATACCAGCACTGCAGCTTAAATACACCTGCTATAATTGTTGTGTTGTTTTTTAAAAAGCACCTTAGTACCTTGGTGCTGATTTTTAAATATCAGCAGCAATGATGCATAAAGAGCGCACCACAGTGGTGATTGGTGTATTTAAGATGTGGTGCTATTTTTTAAAAAATCAACACCACCTTGGTGCTGATTTTTTAATAAATAACACCACAACAACGACTGGCATATTTAAGTTGTGGTATTGGTTTTTAAAAACCAACATCATAGTGGTTGTTGCATTTAATTAAAAGAGAGAGAAGAGAGATTTTTTGTTGCATACAGATCAGAAAGGAAAGAGATGAGATTTCCCATAACACCGTGTTTTGTTACATGCATCTAAGAGAGGAAAGAGATGAGATTTGCCACAATACTGCATCAGATCGCCCACGTGGGATGTCACCATGGTCGCTCACCTTGGTGCCTTGGTAAAAATAACACCACCTTGGTACTGGGTGGTGCTAGTTTTGGTGGTGTTGGTTTTTAAAAAAAATAGCACCAAGGTATTGCTGATAAAAAAACAACAACACAATGGTGGCTGATGTAATTAAGCTGTGGGTTATGGTTTTAAAAAATCAACACTATAGTGATTGTTGCATACAATCAAAGAAGTGAGAATAGAGAATTTTATTTTTAATATTGTGAGTAAGGTGGGACCTCAAAAGTTGGGTTCAACGTCAAGAAAGTCGGCTAATGTGGCGATCAAAATTAAAAAGGAGTCATCTTTTTGGGTTGTATCGATGTCATGCTTAAATAAGTCCAGTGTCACCATTGAGTGCTCTGTCCGATCGGACATGCTAGGCACATTGCTCAGCTTGGACTGAACTCTATATTCAAGTATAGTGTTTGAGTGAATAATGGACCCCCAACATAAAGTCTGACTGGACATCTTGTGTGGGTAGATGTTATTGGTGTAGGTTGCACTAATAGTCTGGTTTTGATATATAACAAATAGATTAAAGTTCGATTGGTTCTTTGTCTAACTCTTCAACCAAGTATGCAGGAGTTGACTGGTCTGAAAGACCTGACACCAAGCTGAAATCCAGCTAGGTCCACAGGACCCATAACTGGTGGGAAATACAGCTAGGTCCGTGAGGCCCAATAGTTGGTACGAAGTCCAGATAGGTCCGCAGGACCCGATATCTGGTGGGAAGTCTAGTTGGGTCCGCGGGACCTGACAACCGGTCGAAATCCAATTGGGTTAGAGGCAAGTCGAGTGACTGCAAGCAGTAAGTAAAGGTAAGCAACTGGAAGAGAGATCTAATGAGGACGCATTCCCCGTTGAGGGAACTGTAGGTGTCGGTCCAACTTAGGTCCATTTGGGAAACCTAAGCTGAGACATTGACTAGATCCTGATCTCGGGGAGATAGGATATAATTACTATTCATAATCTATTATATTGTGCTAACTCTATTTTACAAGGTAAAATATTTTTTCTTTGATTGTCTAGACTAACCTTTTCTTGTAGGTGGACAGGTTGAAGAAAAGGAGTCCGGACGCCCGGACCAGGCTCGCCTAGGCAGGGTCATGGGCCCCCAAGTAGCCCAAGAGCCCGGACTCGGTCCTAGCGCCCGAACCTGAAAATTAATCCACAAGCTTACGTGGAGTGTGTCGATTGGCCGAGCCACGTGGTCCAGGCGCCTGAAGGAGTTCCAAGCGCTTGGAATGGACCTATTTAAAGGCCTTCAACCTGAAGCTTCAGGACAATAACTGCAATGACTTTCTA
>JBBMJZ010379931.1:0-16414 GCA_037833815.1 Zingiber zerumbet
AAAATCTAATTTGGATACCACTAGATTTCTATAAAGTTTATAAAAATCTAGATTGAATACACCTAGACTTTTAAAATCCATAAAAGTCATTCAAAGTAATTAAAAGTCCAACATTGAATACACCCACCTTAGTTTTAGAAGAAGCTTTAAGTTTATCTCAGTGTGCTACAACATGTCAAAACAATCTGAGTAGTATTTGCATGATATAAATAATTCAATTGCCTCTCTAATTACTCTAGTTCCCCTTTCTAGAAATAAGTAAATTAAATGGAAGATGCAATATCCATCTAAATTTAGCAAGCTTTAAGGCATGCCAAACTGAGTGTGACAAGGAACAATACAAAAAACAGATTCAGAATCGGCAACCAAACCCAAGCACACAATGATACTTCAAAAAAAGTCATAGCAAACATCATGGAAATAATTGAATTATTCAAAGAACATTAAATGGGTTGCATGCTCAATAACTATAAATGAAATGATGAATCAGAAATTCACATTAGATATGAAATCTAACTTTCAATTTTTCATGAGCTTCTTGGACTGTCTTTCCATCTTTTTTCTTCTTCCAATTGTGACCATCTTTCCGAAAGTTTCGCAACATTTTCCTGTCAAATAGCAGTACCCTGCCATCTAAACGGATAATAGAATACAATTAGAATATGAACAATGACAATGAGTGACAGCATAAAAATTTTATATTGTTTATATCTTGTAAAACATTGTGTTAAAATAATAGGTAATCTGATGATGAATTACGACTTTTGTAGCTCATATCATAGTGTACTAAAAAAGAATAAATGTTAAGTAGCTACAAATAAGAACTTAAATCAACAAGAGATGTGCAATTGACATTGAATATAAAACATAACACACAAAAAATAAATACCTAACCATACAGATTAATATTTAACAATCTTGAAGTGGAGGATTTGAAAAGCATATGTAGAGAGCATAAGATCGATCACTACATAACAAATGCACATGGAAGACAAATAAGCAATTATATATGTGGTTTATATTTTATTTTTTTTTAGAAGCTAATATTTGATAAAATTGATCCAATGTATAAGATTACAGTTGAAAAGCTACGAATTTTTATATAATGTAGCAAACTATACAACTGAAGTAACCAACATAAACACAAGTTTCATTTATCACTTTGTAATTAAATAAAGCACTCAAAGTAATATATAATTCCATATAAAATTTTGTATATGAATTAAGTAATACATATAAACAAAATTAACAACACAAAAATTATGTTATGTAACCTGTATGTTGACCGAAGCAATGCACATTATATAATAACAACATCAACAACCAATCTTTTATCCCACCAAGTGGTATCGCTATATGAATCCTCTTATGCCAATGACCTTAATCTCCCCTACTGTATCCTCATTTATATTTAAATAAATTTTATCTTATTTTAATGTCGTTAATTAAGTCTTCTTTAGTCTTCCTCTTCCTTGATTGATGTACCCTCTTGTCATGATCTCACATCGCCTAACTAGGCATTTATTAATTACCTAAGTAAATATTCATACCATCTTAAAAGTATCTCTTAGAGTTTTGAGTTTTTCCTCAATAGGCACAACCCCGACTTTCTCTCTAATATTTCCATTTCTTATCTTATCCATACTCATATGTTCATACATTCATCTTAAAATTCCCATCTCTGCAACTCTCATCTTCTACTCGTATACTAACTTTATAGTTTAACATTCAACTACATATAATATAAGAGGTCTAACCACTATTTTGTAACACATCTAACCAAAAATTTTAAAGGTAGCTAACGATCACAAGAATATCTAACTCTCTCTTCTATTTTAATCATCCTACTTGAATCCTATATAAAATTCTCATATGTTCGGAGATCCACTTTAAAATTATAATCTCTACTCTCATCTTCTACTTTTGTACTAACTTTATAGCTTAATATTCAACTACATAACATACGAGGTCTAAATCATTTTATATAATTTTCTTTTAAATTTTAAAGGTACCTTATAATCATAAGAATACTTAATGCTCTCTTTTATTTCAGCCCTCCTACATGCATCATATATAAAATATCTCTATCAACACTTCTATCCTTTTATAAAAACCATCTTCTATACTTAAAACTTTCAGTTACAAGTAATTCATCATCTCTTACTTTAATAACTGTCTTAGTCCACCTACAACTAAACTTAAAATTCTATATATTTCTATTTTTGCTCTACTAAACCTGCAATCTTTAAATCCTACTGTCTCTTACTATCTTTGGAGCTTAGAATTTAAGCCACATGTTTCATTAACCAAAACAATGTCATCTGCAAATAACATGCACCATGGTAATGTGTCTTGGACAAAGTTTAAAATTAAATCATATTTGAGTTTCAATTTATGACTGAACAATACAGTTTCAGTATTATATTGTATCATGCCAATACAATTTCGATACTTTTTTAAATACAAAACATATTAATTAAAAAATAATTTTACTACTATTTAATTATTATAGATGCTTACTATTGAGTTATATTTGAGAAGTTGAATATTAAGTTTAAGTTTTGATATTATCTTATGAAATATTTGATGCATATTGAGTAAAAGATGATTTAGGATTAACTAAAGTCCACCTAGTAGAAATAGCAAAATCAAATAGGTTCAAACTAGATTTAATTTGGATTTATTTTGATCAATTTAAAATTAAATCCAAATTATATATAGAGTAATTTAGTTCATTAATAAAAGTATTTTTATAAAGTTAAAAATTATATTATATTTTAAAAAAATTATCTTTCTCAATAATCATTCTTGAGGTTAAAAGGGTTTTGTATTCTATTTACCTTACGAAGAGATGGAGAAAAAATTAACCAGCCTTAACGAAGTTAAAGTGGTATCTTTTTCTCTTTGTTTACCTTCGTGGATGGAAGGGGAAAAAATTGATGAACGAAATTGGAAAAAAAAATTAATAGATGAAAGAGGAAAAAAATTACGAAGGAAAAAAACTAACATGAAAGGAATTACCAATTTTAAAAAATATATATCTAAAATTAAAAATTAAAAAATATAAGGAAAAAAACAAGCTTTATCCCACTAGATGGAATCGGCTAAATGGATCCTCTTACATCATTGGATTTTATGTCCTATTATATCATAATTTATATTTAAATAAAGTTTATCTGTTTTAGTCGTCCTCCTTTAATATGTGTATTTATTATAGTTTCACATCGCCTAAATGAAGTATTCATTAGTATTCAAGTATATGTCTGTAACATTTTAGACGTGTCTCCTATAGTTTTCTCTCAATAGGTGCAACCCAACTCTCTCTAATATTTTCATTTCTATCCTCGTATGTTCGTACATCTATATTAACATCCTCATCTATGTGACTCTCATCTTGTTCTTGTGTGCTTGAGTCATAACCCAACAATCAACTACATATAACATAGCATGTTTAACTATCATTTTATAGAGCTTGCCTTTAAATTTTAAATGTATTTTTAATCACAAAGAAGATTTAATGTTCTCCTCTATTTCAATCATTCTACTTATATTTTATGTAACACATCTCTCAACCCCTCCATCCTTTTGCAAAAAAGATTTTAAATTCTTAAAGCTCACAATTATATGTAATTATCATCTTCTATCTTAACAATTGACTTACTACATCTAATATTGTTAAACTTAAATTTTTTATTTTTTATTTTATTTTACTAAACCTAAAACATTTCACTTCTAGAATTTTCTATCAAAATTCAAATTTAGCATGTACTCCTTCACATGTCTCCTCTACTAAAACAATATCATCTACAAACAACATGCACTATGGTAACGTGTATTAGATATATCTAGGGATTCATCCATGATTATGGTAAGAAGATTAGAACTTTGAATTGATCCTTGATGTAACCCTATTTTATAGGAAACGCTTCAATTAGTTCGTTGGAATGTTCACTTTTGTCATTATATTTTCATACATATCCTTAATTATTTTAATATACGCCGCACTAATTCCTTTCTTTTATAGAATTCTCGACATAATTTCTATCATAGTTCTATTATAAGTTGTTTCTAAATTGACAAATACTATGTGTGAGTTCACTTCTTTTCCCGATATATATAACTTTTATTATCGACCTTCCAAGCATAGATCTAAATTAATTTTCGATCACCGTAGTCTTCTTCCTTAGTATTTTTTCTATTACTAATTCCTAAAATTTTATAGTGTGACTCTTTAGCTTAATGTCCCTATAGTTCGCACAATTTTATACTTTTCTTTTATTTTATACATATGATTAGAGAAATTACCCTCCCGGTTAGGTAAAACAAGAAAAAATTATGAGGTCACGACTACATCAATATCCTCATGGAGGCAACCATGAGGTTGCAGCAGCCTTCGCGACCTCGTGGTCTTGATACCGATGTCGGTCGACAAGCAGAATGGTAAGTTCCGTCCTTGCCAACTAGCATGACTTGGTATTCGATGTGTCCAATAAGTTCATCCATAACTAGTGTAAAAAAATATGGATTTAGAGTTGATTATTAATGTAATTCTATTTTTATAGAAAATGTCTAATCTGTCTAGAGTCTTCACTCTTATTATTACATTCTCAAACATATCCTTAACTTTTTTAATATACCTCCATGAACGCCTTTCTTTTATTCTCCACAATTTCTCTTGGGACTATTTTTTCTAAGTCAATAAGTACCGTGTAAATCTTACTGCTTTTCTCACTTTTCAATTAGCTAAGAAAATGAGAAGTTTCTAACGTCGACCTTTCAAGCATGAAGCCAGATTGACTTTCAAACACCGTGGGCTCTTCAAGTTTTTCTATCCCTCTTTTTCAAAATTTCAAGATATAGCTCATTAGTTTAATGTCCTTGTAATTCGCACAAATTTGTATGTCCCCTTTGTTTTTATACAAGGGAACTAAAATAGTCACCCTCTGATTAGGTATTTTCTTCATTTTCAATATAAGGTTCGATAATTTTGTAAGTCACTCAATACATTGCTTCCCCTAACACTTTCATACCTCTGTTAAAATATCATCTAGTCTAATAGTTTTTCCATTTTTTTTTTCATTTAACGGTTTTGGTATCATATCATGCAAATACGATTTTAAATTTTTTTAAAATATAAAACATATTAATTTAAAATATTATTATAATATTTGATGACTATAAATACTTATTATAATATTTTAAAAATTAAGTAAAAATTCATCTAGAATTAATTAAGTCTAAACATAATGATTAGGATGAAATAAGTTTAAATTAAATTCATATTTATTTTATTTTAATTAGAGGGAATTTTTTCTAGAAAATATTTTAAAAATCATATAAATAAAAAAATAGAATATGAGAAAGGAGAAAGAATTAATCATTAAAAAAATAAAAAATAGTTAAAAAATTGCCTAAAAAATATTAACCGTAAAGAAAAATAAATAAAAAAAAAACCTCATGCAAGGCCACCACGACGATCACGCGACGCCTCCGCTGCAGGCGCGGGGATCATGCGAAGACTCGCACCGCCGCAAGGGCTCGCATGACCGCGAGGACTCACACGGACTCACGGACGCCTCCCGCGAGGACTCGCACGGCCTTGAGGACGCCTCCTGTGAGGCCTGCGAAGACGCAAAGTGTGTCGATGTCATTGGCATGTCAGTTGATTAGTGAAACGAGATGTTTCACCCGTGGTGCGCGAGATTTTAAACCATGGATAAGTCTACAATCGCAATGGACAAAATCAGATTCCAAATAGTTCGTTGTCATGTCAAAGGATATCGTCAAGTGTTGCACAATTGAGGTTCTTTGGTGGAGGAGCACCACAAGGTGTTCATGAGTTCTGGGTTTAGCATATGGTGTTACCGATGTACAAGCAAGTGATCATACTCCAGCCGATCAACGGCTAAAAACGTAAATCGAGCTCTAAATGAGAGGAACCGACATGTCTCACTTGATGGCAGATTGGAGGGTGATCGTGTGAATCTATAGCTTGTGGTCATATACCAATAAGAAGCATGGGCTTCAATCAATGCAAGGACAAGGTCATGGCTATGGCGCTATGCAACTGAGTGACATAAGTCTGGCGCATCCAACCCACATTTCCAGCATCTATTGTTCCTGGTGTACACAAGTGATCAGACCCTAGCCAATCTACAGTTTAAATGTAGATCAAGCTCCAACTGAGATCAACCAACATCTGGTTGCTTGATGGCAAACTGGAGGATGATCGTATGGATCTGCACCTCGTAGTCATATCCCAATAGCAAGCTATCATGGGCTTCGTCCAAAGGACAAGCTCTTGGCCATGCAATTTTGAGTGACAGGTATGGGGCATCAAACACATGAAGAGAGAAAGGATCTAGAGATACAAGGGATCAAGAGTAGCCAAATTGTGAGACTAGATTGTGATAGCCTGTAACTGGAAAAATCAGTTAGGATTAAATTCCCTTAGGTAGCTCTCTACTTATTTTTTCTATTCATTAATGTAAAAAAAAAAACATTACAAGTTGGTCTAGTTCCTACTATATGGTAATTATGTTTAGGTCTCTAGGTTCATTACAATAAAATTTAGGGTAAGAAATTATGTTATTACTTTACTTCAAAATGGGGCATTTTACTTCAAAATGGGGTAACCATTACATGGGTATATATATACTAATCACGAAACGCTAAACTAGAACTACTAATGTCAAGACATTAATCGAATAATCCCAATTAATCTAATACCATTTAACACTTTATCCTTACTGAATCTTCAAAATAGTTTTGCAGCCGCTATAAAACCATAGTATTCAATCTGAGAGCAGTACTTTGAAAACTTTTGTGCAGACAAATGGCTTTCATAGAAATGTCTCAGACCACGACAGTTTCATCCATTACATGTAGTCACACTCGGAATATGCAAATAATTATTAGATTTAGAGTTTGCAATTCATGTTTTACGATCTTATTGTATCATAATATGATCCTTTCATATCACTATAAAAGTTCTGTAAAGCAACATGATGTAAGTTGTTTGTTTTTACTAAAATTAGCTTTAATGATTTAGAGCTAGTTAAATTTGAAAACCATGCATATAATAATAAATAGATAATAAAGTTTTTCTATAAATGAGGCAGGTTTTGTCAATCTAACTCCTAATCAGCAGGTGTTCATGATATGGGTTTGGGGACAGGTACATTTTTCCAGCATGGATTGGGATCAACAAAACAAGATAAGACTAAAGTGAAAAATAGAAATTTTTGCATGGTGATGCCTGAAATTGTCTAACCAAATATTTTTCACAGATATCAGTACGAACACATGAAATTAATTTTTTAAATAGCAAATATTTTTTGGTGCAAGATTAAGAATGACTGGTATACTTGATGGATTGTCAATTGGTTGGGGCTGTATCTTAGTGAGTGTGTAGTTGGATAATATTGCGTGAACTTCATTCGGCCGAAACCACCTAGTAGAAGCAACTTCAAATAACTTCTCTAAATCTAAATCTGTCAAAAGAATAGATAGAACAAATCAGGAAAAGCTTATTATATGACTAAAATATAAGAATTATGTTCAACAGTACAGTACTAAATATTGACCTCTATAAAGCATATTAGTACACCATACAAATAAAAATGAAACTGGAAATTAACATAAGCAGCATTTTCACAAATTACACCAAGTTTTGTCATACGAAGAATCAACTCTTATTTTCAAAGATCATAAGTGAACAAGAATTAGGATATTAAAGAATTAGCTTACTACCTGACATTTGTAGCTCACAAAACTGAACACACTAGAATATGGAATTGGAAATACAATTACCTAGGAAAAGATTAAGGTATGTGTTGGTCATCAATCGGTCGGTAAGAGAGGGTGAATTACCCCAATAAAAAAAACACACCTTTCTCGATCTTTTGAAATAATAAAACACTTGTATAAAAACAATTGATAAACTAATCAATAAAAGAAAGAGGCATGGAAATTTCTTGTTTGCAATCAGAAGATTGTTAATCCAAGACTATGAAAAGCTCACTATGAAGATCTCCTTCGGATGGAGTAGCCTCTTACAACATTGACAGCTCACAAACAAAGTAGTAGAACAGAAAATGAATTCATGTTCAAGTGATTGTCTGAACTACTGAGATCAGGGCTCTATTTATAGAATCTGATCGTTTGCTGACGTGTAGATCCGGGCACCTGGATGTGGATAAAACTTTATCCACATCACAACGGCTCGATCTAGATAAATTCATCCTGATCCGGGCGCCCGGACGCCCTTGCTCTGCCTCCTTGTCAAGGCGGGCCTTAAGGCGCCCCTAGTTGACCTAGGGGGTCCGAGCGCCCGGAGCAACTGGGCATCCGAACTTAGGCGCCCGAAGCAAGGCGCCTGGAGCATCAACATCTTGTTGACTGTCCGGTTCTCCTTCGATCCAGCTCTGTTCGCTTGGGTAATTTCGACCATCCGAAATAGGGTTCACCCGAACTCATTTTCTGGCCTTCTCCTCAAGCAAGCTTCCGCTCCGGCTTCTCGTCCCTCAGAAACGCTGCGCACTTCCTTCTAGTCCGCCAATGTACTCTTCCGCAACACCTCGTCCCTCAAACACACCAAGCCCGTTGACTCTCTCTCGTGTCGTCCTTCTCACTAGCTGCGTCTTTCGCTCGACTTCCTATGCTCCAAAGTTCCTACACACTTAGACACGAAGCATCAAACATACACAAGACCCAACTTCACTCAGTTGACCACATCACAACTACTTCGGGGTACCTACAATCTCCTTTTTTTTATGGGCATCAACCCAAATTAGAGTTAGGGTATATAGTTTTAATAAAATGACAATTAAAGCTGGAATTTTGTAAACTATAAAATTACAAACGTAACCTCCCCTAGACTTAAGCTCTCATCTCTCATTCTCCCCCTTTGATCACAACAAAAATAAAATCGGGGAAAACAAAGATTAAAAAAAAATGTTTGAAATTGTCTCTTAAGGGTTAAGGCAACAGAATTCAAAGTAAAAAAAAAATTACAAAATATTTTTCTAAAAAGCTGAATTTCCACGATTTAATAATCACATTTGTAAATTTAATTTAAAAGTTTAACATTTTGAAAAAATTTCTAAAAGTGTAACAGTAGTATATGAATATTCAAAAAAAATTTAAATATTTTAGCATAAACAAAAAAATTTGTAGAAAAACATAGTTTTTGCAAGATAAAATTTAAAAATTCACTATTATTCAAATAAATCTCCCAAATTTTCTAATTATTAAGAATAGAATGCACAACTCATGAAAAATTAAATTTTTTAAAAATAAGTTTTCAAGGCTTTTTAGTTTTAAAAATAACATTTTCAGTAAATAATAAATTCATTATTTATCAAAAATTTATTTAAAAAATATTTTAAAATAGAAATTCAAGGGATCTATCACTACAAACCATTCGAATAAGAATTTCAAACAAAAAGATTATACGAAAAATGTTTGAAATAGACATAATTCTTTTCAAAAATAAATATTTTAAAAATAGTTTTATTAATCTAAAAAACTGGCTGCTTTTTCTCTTTATCCAAAATATAATGGTGATTCTCCGAAAAATCAAATTTTTCAAAATACATATCCGAAAAATTTTAAATTTTAAATTATGATTTTTCAATCAAAAATTCATAAAAAAAAATTAATCAAAGAAAAATTTTGAAAATTTTAATACTAAGAGATTTTTCATTCTAGCAACAGAGGAAAAAATTTCATTAATAAATATTAATAGTAAGCATGCAAATGAAATTAATATTCCTAAACATAAAACATGCATAATCATTTATTTAAACTAAACAAGATTTAGGGATTCAAAATAAATTTTTACCTACTAGGTTAACAAGAAATTTCTTGGGTACACATTTTTTTAATACTTTTCTAATTTGGCTCTTATGATATTTAAGATATCAATTTAGGTTTCTATAATTTTTCCAGGTATTTTGATTAACACATGCAAAGTTTCATGATTTTTCAATTTGGTCCTTCAATTTTTCATTTTCATCCTTTAATTTATCATACATTTCTAAGGGACATGTATTTGATTAAATTGTTTTCAATTCTAATATTTCCTTTTTCAAATTATTAGTTTTACATTTAAGTTTATATAAGGACCTACTCATGAATTTAATACGTGAATATAATTGGTAAGAAAGTAGTAAACATATCTCACTTACCAGATCTACTCTGAAGCTTGTTTCTTCCTCCTCGCTGCAACTTTCTTCTGAGCCACCTCCCCCTTCTTCTGATGACGTCTCGTCCCAAGTCGCCTTAAGGGTTTTATGCTTTGTTGTACTTGGTCCTTTCTTGTTGTCCTTCTTCATCTTTGGACAGTCCTCCTTGATATGTCCCTCTTCATTACAGTTATAGCATCTTCTCTTCCTTTCTTTGCCTGCACTTGATTAAACTTATTAGTTCTAAAAAATTTTTAAATTTCCTTACCATATATGATGTTTCATCATCGTCGAGAAAAGTGTCAGCATCTAATTCGTCCTTCTTGGCTTTTAGAGTAATATTGTTTAATTTTTTATTTCCTGAGAACGAGACTCATGAAGTTCAAAAGTTGAAAATAAATTTTTAAGAGTACGTGCCTCGAGGTCCTTAGAGATGTAATAAGCATCTACTAAGGCTGACCACTCTTGAGTTCTCGGAAAAGCGTTAAGTGCATACCTTAAAGAGTCACAATTTGTTATCTTTTCTCCGAGGTTGTTAAGCTGGGTAATCATATCTTTGATCATTGCATGGAGTTGGCCTACTTTTTCTCCCTTGTTCATCCAGAGGTTCGTCAGTTGGCTTCGGAGAATATCCTGCTTTGCTAGTTTGGCTTTTGAAGTACCCTCGTGAGGCTCCAGGAATTTTTCCCAGAGATCTTTGGCGAACTCGTAGCTTCCGATCCAGCTAACCTCCTGGGGCGAAAGAACACTAGAACTCTGCTTTTCCTTTAGCCACGAAGTCGGCTTGTTCCTTCTTCGTCCATGTGTACTCTTCTTTCTCAACTCCGTGCTGATCCATAGGTGCTACAAAGGCGTATTTTATAATTAATAATATTTCAAAATCGGTTTTGAAGAATACCTCCATGCGCTTTTTCCACGTTGTGAAATCTCCCTCAAATTTCAGCGAGTAGATGCTAGATTCGGTCATTTCTTTTGCTTCGGATGGCGGTTAGTCCTTCTGAAGCAAGCCGGACTGTGATACCAATTGTTGGTCCTCGATCAACCGACAAGAGAGGGTGAATTGCCCTAATAAGAAAAACACACCTTTCTCGATCTTTTGAAATAATAAAACACTTGTAAAAAACAATTGATAAACTAATTAATAAAAGAAATAGGCAAAGAAATTTACTTGGTTTGCAATCAGGAGATTGCTAATCCAAGTCTATGAAAACTCACTATGAAGATCTCCTTCGGGCGAAGTAGCCTCTTACAACGTTGACAGCCCACAAACAAAGTAGTAGAACAGAAAATGAATTCGTGTATAAGTGATTGTCTGAACTACTGAGAATAGGGCTTATTTATAGCCTGCTGGTTAAATCTAACCGTTTGATGACATGGCAGCTCCGAGCGCTAAGAATGGGTTCGGGCACCTAGACGTGAATAAAACTTTATCCACATCACAACGGCTCGATCTGGATAAATTCATCTAGGTTCGGGTGCCCGGATGCCCTTGCTCTGCCTCCTTATGGAGGCAGGTGTCGAGGCGCCTCTGAGCTAACCCAGGGGTTTGGGCCCTGGAGAGCAAACATCTTGTTGACTATCCGATTCTCCTCCGATCCGGCTCCATTCGCTTGGGTGATTTCAGTCATCCAAGGCTCACCCAAACCCATTTTCCGGCCTTCTCCTCGATCAAGCTTCCACTCCGGCTTCTCGTCCCTCGGAAACGTCGCGCCCTTCCTTCTTATCCGCCAGCATACTCTTCCACAGAACCTCGTCCCTCAAACTCACCGAGCCCGTCGACTCTCTCCCGTGTCGTCCTTCTCGCTAGTTGCGACTTTCGCTCAACTTCATGTACTCCTAAATTCCTGCACACTTAGACACAAGGCATCAAAGATACATAAGACTCAACTTAACTCGGTTGACCACATCAAAACTACCTCAGGTACCTACAGTATGATGTGAAAATGGCCTAAGCAAACAAGCAAACCCTATCTTCGTGTCATCATAATGTTTTAAAGAAAGTAGTAGATGCATCCCCTCGCTGCAAATGTGAGAGATTTTATTTGTCAAACTCACCCCCTAAAAAAAGGGTTCAGCAAACTATTGTTAAAATTCTTCCATCTAGCTATGTGGCCATTCCTCGCTCGTCGCTTGCACTTGGAGAATAGGAGTGGTGCTCTAATCCACAAGTTGGACCAAGTTAAACCATCTTCGTCATTCAGTTGCGACTACCTTGTCTCCATCAATAATCTCTATTCCAAACACAAAGGTGGAGAGAAACTACAAGCCTTGTTGTAGTTTAGTCAATCCTCCCTATAGCTACCACATTGAATATTCTAGCATGGGGAGTTTTTAGGAAAAAGGGGAGGGGAGGCTCAAGTATTAGCTCTATACACTTGGATCATGAGCTTTCACCTACTTTTAGGAACAACAAAGAATTTTGAGCAATCCTAATTGGCAAGTGGAAAGAAAACCCAAGGTGTAAATTACTCAACAAATGAAGTTGTTGATCATCACTCCAAGCAATTATGTTGAATGATCACCAAATGAATGAACCAGTTGGACATTTTGCCAAACAAGCACTAAGAGAATATCCACCGGAGGTGTAGCACCATCGAGTGGAAGCATAAGCCTTCACAACCTTCCCCTTGAAGGGTTTGTGATAAGTATAACTGCAAAAAAAAAAAAACTAGGCCCCTATAGGATGCAAATGTCATCATGAACATGAGTTAGCCCAAGAAATAAGGTGATCCTACACTCTAACAAGGGACACTTCTTGGTATACCTCATTTCGATGAGGCACCGCGGATGCATATGACTTCTTTCGGCCAAGGGGTCAACACCCAACTTAGACTATAGTAGTTTGGAGGTCAGCATTATACCCAAGTATAGCTTTATGTTGTGGCTACTACCTCACGGACGCTTACGGACTAAAGATAGCTTTCTTTATATGTCATGCAAGGCCTGCCCCCTATGCGGGGGGAGGATGAGACCCAAGATCACCTCTTCTTCAGTTGCTCAGTTAGCTGGGCCTTGAGCACTACGAGACAGATGTTACGAGTCTTCAAAAGGGAGATTAGAGGCTCAAGGTGTATTGCAAAGATGAGGACTTTGGCTATGTCATGTAGGGTATATCTCAGTTGACAATCTAGGAACCGTTGTAAGTTTGATGGAGGGGTGCCGAATCTGTCAAGCAGGATGTTCATAAAGATCCAAACACATGTATTTAGATCTTTAAGCTCTTAGATTGTACATTCTTACTTGGTTCTTAGTATAATTTATCAAAAAAAAAAAAACTCTTAACTCAACTCCTCGAGGACTTTGCTGTTTGGGCAGACGATAATTCCAGTGGCACCAAAATCATTTTACAAAGTTACAGTCATAAAAAATTTCACAGTTAAGGACCTCAACGAGCTGGTCAAGTTCGTGGGGAGAAACATAACATCTCAGGAACTTCAAACGAAGAAACCCTAAAAAGAATTCGAGTGATGGAGACCGACCTGCTGCTGTAAGGAAACCATGGATCTCCGCTCCGGCGAGAAAGGCCTGATCGCCGGATTCCATTGGCGAGGAGGAGGATGATGGGGGAAAACAATCCTGAGAGATTACGGGAGGAACGAATTGGGCAATTTCGACAAGGGCAACCTGGAAGGAGGAGCTGCTTTGACGGGCGTCTGTTTTGTACTCGACTACGAGAAAAAGGGACTCGTCATGGGTTTTGCCTGCGCAGGATCCGTGTCGCGCTTCAATCCGTGTGCCATAGCCAAAAGGTCTATGTCTCGCCATCTCGGTTCGTTGACTGTCATGGTTCATTGGTTGAAAAACATGCTTGTGCTCGATGAAAATTACCGGATCGGGCAGACGATCATTGAATACGGGACCGCTGGAAGTAGACGGATGACATTTAGGGCAACAATTACCAGAATCTTTTTTTTTATTATTTTATCACAAGTTGTTAGAAAAAAATTAAAAAAGTTTGTCTTATTATGTTTATTGTAACAATAGACTACTTTTAAAAAATATATAAAATGGCTCTACATATTGTATTGTTTAATCAAATGCTATTAAATTTTGTCTTTTTAAGATTTTTAGCCCAATCCAAAATAAAGCAAGCCCCTTTTGAATTGATCGAGAGTTGAATCTCGAGAATTAATCGATTGTCTAATATTTTACTGTCAAAGTAATGCAAATTTCATCTAAAAGTTACTAGTTCCCTACTCAATACAGTTATCATCCATCTTTCATTTTTTTTATATAAATTCACCTTCATTCATTTTCTCGGATCATCTCCTATATAATATATAGGCGTTTTTTATTCAAATAATTGATTTCATTTTTTCTATTTTAAAGTTATTGTGTCATCAATTTACTTATCATTACTATTTTATCTTTTTTATTCACTGAATTAACTAAATATCATTTTCTCTCATTATCTTGCTTGTGAATATTGTGAATATGCGATTGACTAAATTAAAGCCCGCAATTTTAATACTAATGTTATATTTTGTAAATGGATAAAACAAAATAAAAGGAAATGTCTTATTATTAGATGAGACTGGAAAATTTGAGAAACTCACAAAACATAATCTTATCAGATAAAACCGTTTCAGCCCTAAAAATTAGGGTTTGATCTCATTTTATATATAGTACCTAGCACTACAGCGTGAGTGTGGGTATGTGCTTATGAGACAGGTGACGACGATGTGCTCATGTGGATACCGTAGAAGTGTAAATGTGTTAATCGTGCTGAGTTTGGCTTAACTCTCTAGATTCGTAAAGCATTCACGTGTCAAAGGTAACCTTTCATAACAAATGTTTAATACGAATTCATTTAGATCTCTGGCGGGTTATTTTTTCCATTGCGTTTTAATATTTGATTATGCTTCAGAACCCAACAATGATTTCAGAATCATTTGAAAATTTGATAAAATTATTTTTTATGTTTGTTTTTATATCTAATATAAATGAATATGTTTATTATGGTTAGAGGAATGATTAATGTGTCATTTTTTATGGATGTTTGATTAATATGGTATGAAACAGTAGTGATTGTATCTTCATGTTAATTTGAGAATATGAAAACTATAATATGGTTTTATTCGACTAATCAAACAATAGTGATTTTATGACTATTGATATCTTTGCGATAATTTATTGTAACTAGATTGTGAGATACTAATCATTCCGTTAGTAATCAAAATTGTGATTTGATTACAATAATGGATCAATCTATTATAAATCGTTTATGAAATTTAATTGTTAATATCAAAGAGAAATATATCAACAATTCACTTAACGAGTTAAAGGAAATTATTATCTTTCAGGGGCTGCCAAGGGTGCTGCCCCTTGCACCTCGCCAAGGGCAATACCCCTAGAACCTTGTATGGTTTCGCCGCATAAATCATTAATTTGAATCATAATAAAATAAATATTATAAAGTTAAAATGCATGTGATGTATGGCATGATGCATGGTTATGACTCTTTAACCAATATGATTGGATTGTGCGTGTATAGTTGTTGTAACATTAATATGGTCTGCGTATCGTATATTTTACCTTCAACTCAAGTTGTAACAATTCTCTTCTCATCCAACTCCCCTCAAATGTAACTTGAGATTTCTTCTAATTGTGTAATGTACATACAAATTAGAATAGTACTAGTATAGTACAAGATTAAAGGGTTATGCTTGAGGACAAGAGATTAGTCACTACAACAAAAATGACTTTTCGCAGCGCATCATCAACGACGTGTAGTTAAAACGCACCATTAATAATAGTTTTTACAGCACACCCAATTATGGGCGTTGCGGATAGTATAATATTTATACAAATGATGGTATGGAGAAAAAATATGTTATCAATAAACTTTTCTAAGGCGAGTAAAGTGCGTTGTTAAAACTTATATTAACGAAGTGTAGAGTGCGTTGTTAATAGTCATTATATATATATAAATGACGGCATGCAAAAATGCACACTGCCAATAAATATTATAAAATTTTAACAACGCGCAATATGCACTGTTAATAGTCTTCAAACTTTTCTAATGCTTTCCGCTTAAACATCTCACCTTCCTAATTATTTTTTGCCAACACTTTTCAGGCAAAAACCCTCCCGCAATTATTTTTCCGCCAAAGCTCCTCACTCCCAAGAACCAAACTCCTTACGCGTGAAAGCCCTCACGTGAACCTCTATTAAGAAGAAACCTAAAATTGTGACCTCATCACTTGAACTCCGCCCATACTCTCCCG
>JBBMJZ010379977.1:0-33605 GCA_037833815.1 Zingiber zerumbet
AACCCTAGGTCATTGGGGGTGGTAACCCTATGAGGAAAGCCTTGGCGGGTCAGAGCTTTGGGTAAAAATCCTAGGGGACGGTAATCCTAGGTTGAAATCCTAGTGTCGCGAACCGGGTAGAAGTCTGGATGGGTCGTGAACCGAAAGTCCAGCATGAAGACCGGAAGCATCGAGTGTCAAGCAAAAGTCCAATCGGTTTAGAGAACCAAACTGGCAAAAGGTAAACTCTCCTGAGTGGAGTAGGTGAGGACGCGTTCCCTGAAAGAGGAAACAGTAGGCGTCAGTTCGACCTAGGTTTTTCGATTAGAAATCTGAAGTCATAACCGAACAGTCCGGTGACTGTCAATCATTTGTAATTATGCTATTATTATGTGCTAACTTTGTTTTGCAGGATATGTGTTTATTTTTTGGACTAACATATCTTGCAGGGTCAAAAGAACAAGGCTTGCCTCGGATGAACAGTACCCGAGGCGCCCTTCATGGAGCATAGAGGAACCTCGGGTGCAAAGATGAGCTGTCTGTGCAGAAGAGCTGGAGGTGCCTCCATGGAGCTTGGAGGCGCCTTGGGCTGCTTCTTGAAGGTGCCTCCATGGGGATTTAGAGGCGCCCTCTGGCGGATAAGAGGCGGCAGCAAAGGCTTATCGACAGCAATGAGGTCGGGATAAAAGTTCGGGTTTGAGGCACCTCCATGGGCCATTGGAGGTGCCCTCAATGCAATATTTAAGAGAACTTTGACCAGCAGCAAGGTGCATTAATTCACAAGTGTCCTTTCTCCTATGTGCTGCTAACAAGATGACCCAGAAGTGCTACGACAAGTCACCGACGACCCGGAGCTGCGATTCTTCAATCTTTTGTTGTCGGTATTAGTTTTCAATTTTTTTAATTGTAATCTTTATTGTACTTCAGTTGTAATATCTCTCGATATTATAGTTATTGCCCACCGAAAGTGATCAACGATAGCGGACCTTAGAGTAGGAGTCGCCACAGGCTCCGAAACAAGTAAATACTTGTGTTCGCGTTTGTTTTCTTTTATTTCCGTTGCTTTAACTCGATAGTATAAATATAGTAAAAGAAGTATTTGACAGTCTCCGAATTGTCCGATTTCGAATTTCCAACCGGAAACCCTAGGTCGAACTGACGCCTATTGTTCCCTCCGTGGGGAACGCGTCCTCACCTACTCTACTCAGGAGAGTTTAACTTTGCCAGTTCGATCCTCCAGATCGACTAGACTTTTGCTCAGTGTCCGATGCTTTCGGTCTTCATGCTGAACGTCCGGTCCTCGACCCGTCCAGACTTCTACCCGGTTCGCGACACCAGGATTTTAACCTAGGGTTACCGCCCCCTAGGATTTTTGCCAGAAGCTCCGACCCGCCAAGGCTTTTTGCATAGAGTTACCGCCCCCTATGACCTAGGGTTACCACCCCTTAGGGTTTTACACTTGCCTAACCGCAGCTAGGACTTTTGCCTAAGTACACTTAGGACTTTTCCTACAAAGCTCATTCAACACATCAGAAAATAAAACACCTTAACTTTGAACCCTTTGACATAATCAAAACATAAGTTCGATCGTCGGATGCTTCTCGCACCAACAGCCCGGACCTCTGAGCGCTCGGAAGGCAAATTTTATTACCTTAGGCATCGCAACGTGGAGCTCAATGGTTGCCTGGGCTATGTCACAGTCCAAGTGCCGAAAGGGATCCGGGCGCCCGGAGCTTCCTATATAAGGAGGTCTCACCCTAGAGCAAGAATAACAACTTCTTCCTACAACTGCTCTCTTGCGACAACCTACTGCTCAAGTTGTTCTTATTTTTGTTGCCGGTATTTTCTTTCTAAAAAGTTCTTGTACTTGCATTTGTAATCTGATTTTGTGAACTATTAGTGATTGTCCAACGAAAGCACTAGAAGAGTGCGGACCTTTGAGTAGGAGTCGGCGAAGGCTCCGAACTAAGTAAATTGATTTGTGTTAGTATTGTTACTTTTCTTTTCCGTTGTGCACTCGACTACGAATTTTTAGATCGCTATTCACCCCTCTAGCGACTTCCACGATCCAACACCTTCATGGAATTATCAAACTTTTCATACCACTGCTTTGGAACTTGCTTCAAGCTATATAATGACTTGACCAATCTACACATCTTATTTTTTACCCCGGAGCAGAAAACCCTTCAAGTTACTTCATGTAAATTTTCTCTTCTAAATTTCCATTTAAAGGTTGTCTTTATATCCATTTGTTGTATTTTCAAATTCTATAGAACGACGATAACCAACAAGACTCAAATGGAAGTTATTCTCGACACTAAAGAATACATATCAAAGTAATCAAAGCTTTCGCGTTGTCGGTAACCTTTAATTACGAATCTTACCTTGTACTTAACAATCACGCTATCTAATGTCATTTTCTTCTTAAAAATCTATTTGTAACCGAGTGGTTTACTTTTCAGAGGAAGATCCACCAATTCATAAATGTGGTTTTGCAAGATAGAGTCAATTTCAGATACAATCGCCTCTTTCCATTGAAGTCTCTCCGAACATCTTACAGTTGCTGAGTAATAATGGAGATCATTTTCCAATATGAAAGTGATTAAATTATTTCCAAAGGATTTTTCTATTCGAGTTCTTTTGCTTCGTCCAAACTCTACCTCAACTGGTTCTGTATCTTCTTCTTATGCTTTATATGCACGTTCTGAGGAACTTACTTTCTCACGGGGCTTATACGGAAACATATGTTCAAAGAATGAAACATTTCTTGATTCAATAATCGAGTTCGGGTATATATCCAGTATTTGTGATTTGTACACACAAAATCGATATGCACTACTATTTTGTGCGTATTCGATAAATATATGTTGTGGGAGGCCCTGGACAAGAAATATAAATCGAAGAATGATAGGGCGAAAAAATATATTGTTGGTCATTTCCTGGACTACAAGATGGTTAACTTTAAGTCAGTTATCATCCAAGTTCAGGAACTTCAGGTAATATTATAGGAAAGGCACTCAAAAGGCACGACGTTGAGTGGTGACAACCTTTTAGCTAGAAGGACTTCAAGAATTACCTGAAACATAAGCGAAAGAAAATAACGTTGGAGGAACTTGTCGTCAGACTTCGTATCGAAGAAGACAATAAGAATTCAGAGAGAAAACTGTTCTCCCAAGCTTTTATAAAAGCCAACATGATCGAGCACGATCAAATCTCAAAACAGAAGAACCCCAAATATTCCAAAATGCAACCCAAAGGACATTGTATGAAAAAGTTCTTAGGGAAATACTACAATTGTAATCTTGTGTCACAAGACTTCAGATTGTAAAAAGCTAAAGAAAAAAAAAACCCTGAGGCTAACCTGGCGAAAGAACAGGATATGGACTTTTGAGCGTGGTCCCTGAAGTGAACCTAATAAATTCCAATCCATGGCAATGATGGATAGATATCTATGCCGCCAGACATGTAAGTTGTAATATGGAGCTATTCCACTACTTTGAGGAAGTCAATGATGGAGACAAACTATTTATGAGAAATTCAGCAACCTCGGATATAAAAGGTTAAGGTAAAGTGGTGCTGAAGATGATCTCATGTAAGGAGTTCACGTTGAACAATATGCTGTATATTCTGAAGATTCGAAAGAGTCTAGTATCTGGATTGCTTCTGAGCAAGTATGATTTTCATATTATTTTTGAGTCGCATAGAGTTGTGTTGTGCAAAATAGAATATTTGTAGGAAATTTGACCTAAGATAAATAAAGTCGAAAGTTTTTCTGTATATATGCTATTGTTTTCCATTATATGACATGATATATTGGACATGTTAATTACAATGTATTACGTAGACTAATTAATATGCAAAGCATGCCTATATTCCACATTGACCTGAAATACAAGTGTGAGACTTTATGTTAAAGCAAAAATGATAAGGTCATCCTTTCAATACCTTGAAAGAAGAACTGAACACTTGGTCTAAGTCACACCGACATATGCGCCCCGAAAGAGATGTCGACACGTGGTGGGAATAAGTACTTCATCACTTTTGTAGATGATAACGTAAAATATTGTTATGTGTATCTGATTAAAAGTAAAGATGAACATATATAGAAATTTGTTCTATAAGAATGATGTTGAAAATCAACTTAATCAGAAGATTAAGATGATTCACAATGACTAAGACGATGAGTTTCCGAAAGAGATAAGTGGCAATTTCCAGTTGATATATTTATACGGACACATTGTGTCATGACCGGTTCATTTATCAGCAAGAGGGTTCACATAATCCGGACATTGAATTCTCATCCTCTTTCCCTCCCAATTTCAGAGAATGGCAAACTAGAGCAGCCGTGGCTCTGTCACGCCGGACAGCCGGCGATTCTAGTGGTTACATCTGAAGATGATGCGATCCACGTTAGAAAACTCGCCGCCTCCGGTGAGGTTCATAGTGAATGTCTGCAGCACGAGGTATCCGGCGGCTTGGAGTGGTAACGGAAGGCGTTGTCTTGGCCGACGGCGGCTGCGGAAGCAGTCGCGGTAGCGGAGAACTGAAGCCAATTGAGGTGGCTTTCGAGCAGTGGCACTTAAATCCACTGAATTTTTTAGCAAATAGATAGTATTTATGAAAGTAGGAGGTGTTAAATGAAATGATGTTAAGCTTTGGGGATTAAAAAAGTGAAATTTTCTCAAGTGAACACACGGACTCGGGCGGCTACGGTGCATCCGCCACCCACCCCAAACCCACCTAACGAAGATTCTCATCTGCGCCGCCTCCGCCGCGGCGTCAGTGTTGCGATCGCCGCCCGTCACCTTAGCTATCTGGTCTCTGTCGCTTCCAATCAAAGTTTCCTTCTTTGTTACTATTCCTCCTTGCGACGACGACAACAACAAGAGGACAGGGGTCGTGCCGACAGGGCGATAAAGGAGGGAGGAACTGCTTTCTCTTGTTTTCTTTGTTCATTTTTTTAATTGATCGGGTCCGATGGATGGCGAAGTGCTCGACAGAATCATCAGCCGGCTGCTGGAGGTGCAGACGGCAAGGCCTGGGACGTTAATCCGCCTAACGGAGGCGGAGATCCACCAGCTTTGCGTCGCCTCTCGCGAGATCTTCCTCGCCCAGCCCAACCTCCTCGAACTTGAAGCCCCCATCAAGATCTGCGGTCAGCTTACTTCCCTTTACTTTTCCTTGGTTTATTGTTTGATCACCATCGTGGTTTATTTATGGATCTATAAAATTTATCTAGCAATTCCTTTCTTTTCTGGTTAATGTATACGCATCTGGTTCTCTTAAGAAAGTATTACAAAAGATTTTCTTTATCAACTGAAGTTATGAGTTCAGTATGGATTTTTTGTTTCCCCTGAAGGTTGTATTCTTTTCTTACATACTCGGGAAGCTTGGGTCACAGGTTGTTGAGGAATATACTGAATGTATATTATTATTGGTTGATTTTTTTGCAATTTCCTCAAACTTCACTCTTTCTTTGATCAATTCACTCTTTTTAATTAGAGAGATTGTGTGAAATATAAATTACTATATTTCTATACGATTAGAATACGTTAATGCTGGGCAATAAATACTTTGTTTAATGCATCTCGCTAACGATGCTGATGAAAATGCAACCTGGAGGTTAAGCCTCATTGAAATCCTATTAGGATCATGCATGTTGATGATGGAGATAGGTTTGGGAAATTTTCAGCTTTGTTATAAACCAGTTCAAAATTAACTGATTCCTTTTCTTGGAGTATTCAATTGTTATATATGTTGCTGGGAAGTTGTAATTTTACTTCTTTTCTATTATCTTGGTGAATTCGTGTAAACAGTTAGTTGCATGTATCAAATGATTTATTAACTCAATGAAAAAATTGGACTAAGTACTTCAGGGTTCCTGATAAGTGTGAGGGAAAAGAAGCAAAGCTTTTAAAAGTACATTATTTTAAACATTTATTGAGAAATGTTTTTTTGTTAGTCACATTTTTATGGTCATTGTTTGTTAGGCCCCAGATGATAGCTACATGCCTAAGCTCAGTAATTTTGCTGCTGCTACAGGATATTCTCCATTTTAGTGGATAAAATTGTTTGTCAGATACCATCTTTTGCTGATTATCCTTCATGTTTTTTGTGTTTGAAGTCCTTCCTAAATTGATTATGCCTTTATTTTCTGAATTTAGGTGATATCCATGGCCAGTATAGTGATCTCTTAAGGCTTTTTGAATACGGAGGCTTTCCTCCATCTGCTAATTATCTATTCTTAGGTGACTACGTGGATAGAGGAAAGCAAAGTTTGGAAACAATCTGCCTACTACTTGCATACAAAATTAAGTACCCAGAAAACTTCTTCCTTCTGCGTGGAAACCATGAATGTGCTTCAATTAATAGAATATATGGATTTTATGATGAATGTAAGCGACGGTTCAGTGTGAGACTGTGGAAGGTATTTAGTGATTGCTTTAGCTGCCTTCCATTAGCTGCTTTAATTGATGACAAGATATTATGCATGCATGGTGGATTGTCCCCTGATTTATCAAGGTTGGAGCAAATAAAAAATATAAGTCGACCATGTGATGTCCCTGATAGTGGGTTAATATGTGACTTGCTTTGGGCTGATCCTGGTAGAGATGTTCAAGGTTGGGGAGAAAATGACAGGGGGGTCTCTTGGACTTTTGGTGCAGATACAGTTATTGATTTCTTAGCCAGACATGATCTAGATCTAGTCTGTAGGGCGCATCAGGTAGTATCTTAATGTCATACTTTGTAATCTCTCTTCCATATTCGTATACTAACTTTTGTCCATGTTTTTCAGGTTGTGGAGGATGGCTATGAATTTTTTGCTGACAAACAACTTGTAACAATATTCTCAGCCCCAAATTACTGTGGTGAATTTGATAATGCTGGAGCCATGATGAGTGTTGATGAAACATTGATGTGCTCCTTCCAAATTCTCAAACCTGCTGAAAAGAAACCGAATACCATGTTCCCTATGAGAATTTAGTAATCAAACATGGAATTACCATCAAGGTTAGTGTAACATTGGCCTGAGTTATCTTCATTTGCTTGGTGCTGATGTTCGAAACTTTTTCTTCTGGGTATTATAATATTCCTCTAAATTATATAAGCATATTTTTGCCATACATAGAAAATTATATCTAATCTTGTATTTCCATTGTAGATGTTAGTTGTTGTAATGCTTTGTCAGATTGCTTCATTGAAAAAAAAAACTTGAGTGTTGCTGGAATGCCATTTGATATCTGTAAATTCACTGCCATTGATTCAGAGTCTGATCAGCATGAAACAAAAAAAAAAAAATCCCAAATTGAAAATTGGGATTTCAAGCTGAATGTGCAAGTGTAGAGTGCAGTTACTGCTCATACTGGGAAATGAAAATCGCTAAGAATATAAGATGATTTATCCAAAGGTAAAACTTGAATTTAGGTTACACTGAAGATATATACATCAAATGCCAATTGAAAATTATGAAACTTAAGTTGGAGCTAACCCTTGCTCTAATATCCTACCAACCTGTCGGTTCATATACATGGCATTTTTTATCCTAAAACTAGCTGCATGTAGTGATTTAATAGTTGAATACTGTGGAACTGCAGCATGTAATCTTTTCCAGATCAGATGGAAAGAAAAATCTGATAGATGATAATCACCCTAGTTTTTGTCTTTGTTTTTAGCTGCTTGTGCTTTGTGCCTGGTTGCTATGTCATTCTCTGTTCGTGTTCATTATGATAAGATCATGCAAATCTATTGGTTCACATAAATGGCAATTTTGAAGCTAAAGAGTAGACGTACTTACTGATTCAGTAGTTGTATATTTTATCTGATCATGGCATAATTGCACTATGCAAGCACATTAATCGCCCCAATCTTTTGCACGCCTTTTTTAGGGTTTGCATGTCGTTCCTGGTTGCCACTGCATCATTCTCTGTTCCTGTTCATCGCACTAAACAAATATTTAGTTCTCCAGTTAATTTGGCAGCACTGGTTAAAGATAATAAGGCAGCAGATCAACAACAGGGAACTTTGAGGTGCAGAGGTGCTGTAATAATATGTCATGGCCAAATGGTCATTTGTTGTAATCGACTTCCTCCATATCTCCATTTATGTCTCAAGTTTCATATTCCAATTTTTTTTTTTTGTTAAGAACCTTAATTGTATATTCACAGCAGTTGTGAATTGTGAATCATCATTCAGTTTGCTAGAGTTCTTTGCTGCAAATGAATCAAACATTCAAGAACATGATTGGTGTTTGATTTGATGTCAAATTTAATGGTTAATTGAAGAAAAATTTTTAATCATAATTTCAACTTTGTATGCGGTCTCTACGTCCAAAAAAATTTTATTTCCACTTCTTACATTTAAGTTTTATTTACTTCAATTTTCTCATGCAAACATCGTTACTAAATTACTCTTCATATTTTTTTTAGGTACAAAAGTCTATTTTTGTTAAATTAAATACTTTAAATTAGAATCGAGTATATTTTCTATTAAAATTATTTTTCATATTTTTTAGGTAAAAAAATCTAAAATAAAGTATAATTTTTTTTGTTAAATTTAATATTTTAAACTAAAATTGAGTATATTTTTTTTTTATCAAATTAAGTATAATTTTTTTTCGCTTAATATAATTTTTATAAATTTAAATCATTTAAAGAAAATTTAATATATTTTATATTCAATTGAATACCATTAAAGAAAAGAATTATGATTAATTTGATAGAAAATATATTATATTTTACTTTAATGTGTTAAATTTATTTTTAGACTTTTGTACTAACAAAATATAGGGAATAATTAGATAAATTAGTATTCATTATATTTAGGTAAGGAGTGAAAATAATTTTTTTTAAACATGAGAATTAAATAAATAAGTCTGGACTTGGAATCCATTAACATGTTCACGAATAATATGGATAATATCGATCAATCAAATTCTTATCAATGTTAAATAAATAAATAAATAAATATGTTTGCATTCAATTACTAATTAAATAAGTTTAAATGTAAAAATAATAATAATAAAAAACAGAGCACTCGGAATCATCAAACGGCTTAAATTCTCCATCAATCATCATCTACATAAATCGTTTGGCCGTTGAAGATCTTCTTTACCTCCGACGATGTCTCTGTCTGCTTCGGTTTCGGCTTCCCTGCGGGCGGAGGTCACCTAACCACCGCCTTCTTCGGCTTGCCCCCTCACTGTGGTGATCTGCGCCGACTTGATCTTCTTCTCCACTATGCCGTTCGTGGTCGAGCCACAGCCGCCGCCAGCTGTGAGCCCAACTTGTCCCACTAGTACTCGCTGTCGGCGAACCCCTTGGCTTTGGAGAGGAGGCCATCCAGTGAGATGCCACGGAATCCGCCCGCAACCGGGCTTCTTCTCTGAGCATGGCCGTGCGCGTCTTTGGCTACTCCAACTTCATAGTTTTGAAAGTCTAGAGGAGATTTTGAAAATAAACAAATATTAGGGGGTAAGCTGAAAATGTCCGATCTAGTATATGTCGGATGCCATTGCCACATGCCAATATGCCATCCTAGCCCGAGTCCAACCCACCCCAGCTAAAGTCTCCCCAGATAACGACACGTGTACACACGCCTTCTTTCCGGATGCTAACCTATTTATATTCTCCACCTGAAATCCGAGCGCTCCCGTCCGCGATCGGCCGTCCTCCGTCTCTTCTCCTCCTGCTTCACCCCTTTCGCTTCTCCCCCACCGCTCGAGAACAATCCCTAACGCAAGAATTTCGGCTCCTCCTTTCCGGGATTCCTCAATCGGTGGCAGGGGCGAACCGTCGCTGGAAATGGCGACCAACGTCTCCGCCGTCTACATCCAGGTGGTGGACGATGTCATCAGTAAGATCCGCGACGAGTTCATCAACTTCGGCGCCGGGGAGAGCGCCCTCGCGGAGCTCCAGGCGGTAATCCCTTCATCCCTCGGTGTCTGGGCTGAGATTTTGCCTTCGACTTCCGATCTTTCCTGTGTTCGCCTCCTGTCTGGGGCTTCCTCCCTTTTTGAGAAGTTAGTGTTTCGGCTTAATTTGATTCCTTTTGTGATGGGCGCAGATGTGGGAGATGAAGATGATGCAGGCTGGCGCTATAAGTGGCAACATCGAGAGGCCGGCCCCGCAGAAGAATGTCGCCCCGACGCCGGTGCATGATCTCAACGTGCCTTACGAGGGGCCGATCGAGGAGTACGAGACCCCAACTGCAGATATGCTCTTTCCACCGGTGAGCAGAGTTCATTTCCTTTTTCCTTTTTTGTTTTTTGTTTTCCATTAGTTTAACTTAATCATTCAATTTTGGTCCAATGCTAAATTAGTGTATATTTGGGCATTCTTGCAGACTCCCATACAGACACCACTGCCTGGAACTGATTCGGGGATGTATAACATACCCACTGGTCCCTCCGATTATGCTCCATCTCCAATTGCAGATATCAGAAATAGCCTGGACTTGAAAACTGGAAGGCCCAGCCCTTACATGGTATACTAATGTGATTTATAATGTTTTTTTTTTGGGTATGATTTTCCGGTGATACATTTGCTTCATGTTTTACCTGATGCCATGAGTTGTGCTCTGTTTACGGACTTGAATTGTGATAACATGGGATCTGATTAAGTTGCATTGTCTTCTTGGTCAGCAACCACCTTCGCCGTGGATGAACCAGAGGCCTCTTGGGGTAGATGTTAATGTTGGTAAGCTAAAAGGAGATATCAGTGTCCTTGTCTGATTACATTATGCTATACTTCTTCATTGAGTGTGAGGTTGGAGTAACTGGCTGTGTTTGCTGATGCATGTGTAATACAGCTTATGTTGATGGCCGCCAAGAGACTGATAGAGGTTCATCTCAGCAAGCCATGACTCAGGTATGCGGTATTCCTTACCTTCTTTAGTTGTATTAGGGACAGGAGTCCTAGTAATTGCATTCCTGATAATTGAGGGCATTTTGTCCTACGGGTAGGTTTTGATGCGCGATTTTGTCCCCTTTTCTTTTTATTATAATTGCAAGTGGGCTTTTTATACACTTGATACTTGTTATTTACAATTTATTATATTGGATGAAGGACTTTTTTATGAATTCCTCCGGGAAACGTAAAAGGGATGACTATCCTTCCCGCTTAAACCCTGGAGGTTATTTACCGCAACAAGATGGAAGTGGAGATATTACAATAGAATTGCCACAGGTAGATACCCTTTTTTGAGTTGCATATGTGCTTGATGTTAGCTAAAATATGACTGAATCTCATTAATCATAAGGAAATTTTATTGCAGTTGTTGACTACGTTTGATTAGATTCTCAAGTTAGCCTATGTATTCGAATATCTCATTTTGGCCTCTTGATTTAACTTTCTTGACTTAATTTGTCTCTTCTCTTAAAACTATTGACACTATGAATTCTTTAACTGTAAAGTTTTCAACTGTATAAGTATTCTCAAAGTTTGATTACATTTTAAGTGAATGGATATTCTTATTGAAAAACTTGTGGTTTCGGGTATAAGGTAGATTGAGATTTTAAACCCTAATCATAGGGACTAAAATGGAAAAAAGGAATTCTCCCTGATGAAGTGCGAGTCTGATCAAACTTTTGGTGTCAAACTGCAATTTTCTTTAAATCTTGCTACATTAGCTTTGGCTCTCTATTGTGCTAATTTCACTGTAAGCTGAATTATTATCATAAACAAGGACATCTTAATTGATAATTTGGTTTGTTTGCTATGGAATAGTTTACTTGCATGTTGTCAGTGGGAGATTACTTTGTCCCAGATTGGTGTTATACAAATTAATCACTGGGAAACACTAACCTGGACGCACTTTTATTTGAATGAAGTTTATGATCCTATCACAAGAATTGGTCAGCAAGGTACCAATGGCAAGCTTGTTGTGATCCTATCACCTTAGATATTTTTAATGGTGCAATTTGTTGTGAATCTCTTGATGAGGTCAAAAATGTCTAAGGTGCTCATTTAGCTGTTGGAATTTGCTGCAATGTTGGAATGGATGCCTTTTGCATTATTTCAAATTTCAAAATGTTTGGTCCCTAAAATGGCATGCTACTGATAATGATAGAATATTTCTTTGGTTCAACTATTTATGCCTTGGAGGCTGGTAAATTTTATTAAGCATAGCTGACTCTTTTTCTTAGGATATAATTCCTTCATATATTCAACCTGGGTGATCTCAGTCAATCCTTGTAGCAATCCTTTCTCTATCGATGGTTAGATTGTGTGCTGTTGTCCTTTGTAGTTTGTAGAATGTGCATAGTGCTTTGTGATTTTAAGCTCTCTATCGATGGTAAATTCTTTGTAGAATATGCTTTATGCTTCTTAGGGTAGTAATCCGTTTCCTGAAGCACCCAACCTTAAAACACTGCTTTTTATTGAGGGGTTACTTTTTTCCTGACCTTTGTTTAGCTAGTATTAACTTTTGAATATTCCTGCTATGGGCTCCAACCCTGAAGCACCTTTAGTGAATTTTCATTCATTTGTATCAGTTGTTTGGCTGCAACATGAAAGGCATTGACACTAGTCATTCTAAAACTGCTGAAATAATGCAAACACTGAAGATGCCCCTACTTTTACTGTATCATCTTGGTTGTGCCCATGCTGAGTAATCCTGGCAAATATAAATAGAAACAAAAACAACTTGCTCTAGTTTCTTTGACAACTTGCTCAGTTTCCTGATTTAGCTCTCTACGGATGGTTGTGGGGCGGTGCGGTCAGTGTATTACCTTTTGCAGAATTGACAAGTTAGAGTCAGCTGCATGTTGAAGTTCTCTGAGCACGTGTGGAAATTTTAGATCACGTCATGAGGAAAAATGAAGCAAAAAAGCAACCTGTTCTAATTTTTCTTGATAAGTTTTGTCAGCTGCATGTTTAAGTTTCTCTGACCATGTTTTGGAATTTTAGACCAAGAAAATCAAAATTGTTCAATGAGTTATTGTTATAAATGCTCTTTACTAGGGTAAACGTTTTTGGCCACTTGGAAATTGCAATTAGAGTTGCTGCTTCTCATTTTGACAAAGTTGTATGTTCTTTTCAGCTGGTATTCATGATAAGATTTTTTTTGTTTTGTTTATTTATGTGGATTTATTAGAAATACAAAATGTCTTCTTTTTTTTTGGCTACTAGAAACTAAGACTTCATCTTTCTCTTTGCCTTCATGTGATCGCAGAATGTGGTAAACCAACTTCATAAGGGATCACCTAAACATGGACAAGGATCTGTAACTTCAAAGGTCATTCGAGACAGAGGACAACCAGCTTTACTTCCTCAGAGTGATGGAGTACAAGATGATTATGATGATGTATTCAATATACTATCTGTTCCTCCAAAAATTATGTTTTTTTGCTTATCTGTATATTTACAAATTTGTTTTCTTTTCTTCTTTGTTCTTGCCAAAGTTGTTTCCATTCAAAGGTGTGGCCACTGAAGACTACAATACACCTGGAGACCATGGTAATACAATCTCTAATGTGAAATTTCTCAACAAATGGACATTATCCTTTTCCCTTTTGCTTTACTTATTTAGCTGAACTACGAACTCCAACCCCTGCTGTTGCTACACCAAAACCAAATAAAGATGAAGCGGAAGATGATGAGCCATCCCTAAATGAAGACGACGATGATGATGATGAGTTGGATGATGACCAAGATGATGATGAGCCAAATACTCAGCATTTGATTCTGGCTCTCTTTGATAAGGTATTTGCTTGTAGATTATCGTATTATATCATCAAAGAATTTTGTTTTTGTTTTTACATTGATTGGTGGGTCTCTATAGGTGACGCGGACAAAAAGCAGATGGAAGTGTACCCTCAAGGATGGCATAATGCATCTTAATAACAGGGATATTCTTTTTAACAAGGTAATTAGTATTGGTGGTTTTATTTTGGGATTAACTGTGTTGTTTAGCTATAATCTATCAAAACTTGCAGATTATATGATTGTTCTCATACCATTAAATAAGATTACATGTCATTGGTCTGGATGTTCACAATGGTCTGTTCTTGAATTCTACTGAGAACCTTTCAACTCACATCGACACCTCCTTTTTATTGTCGCAGGCAAACGGTGAGTTCGAGTTCTAAATTTTCTTGCCCTTGCAGCCATGAGCCTGTCAACTGGAAGCATGAACTGTGGCGTTATCTATTCTGTAAGCTGTTTGAACTTATGTGAATGGATTATCAAAAACGCTCTCTTGTAAAGATGGTATATTCTGAAACCTTTAAATTTGTTGCTATTTTTTTATTTCGTATAACTGCAGTATATTTCGACAATCATGACCATTTCGTTCATCTTCTCGAGTTTGCAACTGGGCAGTGGAGTCCTTGTATTTCTCTTGATGATTGGTGAACAATATGACGTGGTTACCCTCAATTTAACTACCATCATCCCTCCGCCTGGCCATGCGAAGAAATTAATTCGATGGGAAATGATTGGTTTTTTTTAATCCAGTATCCAACTTTTAAACCGATTAATCCGAGATGACTGCCCCACAAATTTGTTTGTGATAGCAAGATAATCATTCACTCTTGAACTTGTTTGCCATGGCTTTGTCTTGTCCATATGTTGTACAGGAAGAAAGGGTGTATCATGATAGGTCATGCGAGTAACCAACTTGTGAGATGAAGGAAACTGTTGAGTTGGAGAAATAACTGATTGAGAGGTTGGGTTGGTCATATCTCACTTTCCTTTATATATACGAAAAAATAAGAAAAAAAATATGTTTACAAGGATTAAGTAGGAGAAAAGATGGAAGCAAAGAAAGGGAAATAATTTAATTCCATTCACATCGTCAATTATTTGGTGAATCCAATGGCATGAAAGTTTACACGTCTTGCAAACACAAACAATATAATGCCTTTTTTTTTCCCAATTATGTATGACCAAACAAGATCAATTGAATAAAGTGAAAGATAATATATTTGATTTTTTTTCCCCACTCTTCTTTGCTGCTCTTGCACTTCTTCCTTCTGAATTTCAAGTAAACACAATTCTTATTCCATTTTGAAATTTGATAAATTTATTTACTATTCTTTTAATTTTGTCCGAATAATATTAAGATAAAAACATTTGTTTAATTTCCTTTTCTGCTCTAAAGAAAAAGGGCCTAAAGATATTGCTACCATCTGCCGGCACGTCGATGTGACGAGTCCATGTGCTCTCTACTAACTTTTGTCTCAAACATAAAAAAGGAGTAATAAAAAAATAGCACCTCAAAAAGATGAAAAAAAAAAGTGAAAAAAAGTGAAAAGAAAAAGAATCAGGGAAATAAAACGAAAAGAACACACTCCATCGTGCAATTTACCAAAGCGTTCAGGAATCTCGACGGCGTTAACTTGTGTGTCTTTCTGAAGAGAAGCCAAGGTAAAAGAAAGCATCAAAGTGGCAAAAGGTGCACTTCGGATCTGCTGGATCTTAAATCTTCTCTCCTGATCCCTTCTAAAACGACATATTTTAGGTACTATTTTTATTTATACTCACACTAAACATACTTAAATTAAAATAACACCAATTTATAAAAAAAAATATATAAATTCAATCAAAACTTATAAATTTCGACATTAAAAACACCCCTAATATTTATAAAATATTTATCAAAGAACACCAACTGAATGTACCTAAACTTAAAATAGTACTGATTTACCATTTTTGGTGCTATGAGTATAAATAAAACGATATCCAAAATGTGTCGTTTAATAAGACGCCACTTAAAATAATACCGATGCTATGAGCATAAATCAACGATATCTGAAATATGTGGCTTTAGATCTGAACTGCAAAAGGTGAGATATTTATGATAAAATATATATAGATAAAATAGGATACACAATCACCTTCTAAATGGATGGAACATTTTTTTTATTACAGAGAATGAACCCCACGAAAATACATCAAAAGGCAGATGTGCACTTGAACAGAATTTTCATCCTAAAACTAGTATAATTTTTTTTTGGAAGATTATTTATTAAAAAGGAAAAAAAAATGATGAATAGAAGCTCGCGTCTGGGCAAGCTTCACCAGGCTCATGAGCTGACCGTGGGCTCGCTGTCGGTCTCACAGTAGGTAGACAACAAAAACTATAAAATAAAATAAAATAAAATAAATAATGAAAATTTACAAATACCAACAACATCCGCCGACGCGCTTGCGGAGTCGCCGACTCATAATTCTGACTCATGGCATTTGGTCAACGTCACATGACTGACGGCGTTAGTTTGCTGCCGTTGTGAACTCCTCCCCACCGCCAACACCCAATGGACACGGCCGTTCGCCGTTGACGCCGTTACGAGGAAGTTTCCAAACGTGTCGTCACGCCGTGGATGCGATGCTTCGTCGACCATGAGCGCTCGATAAAAATCCCCCTTTTACTCTTCTCTTCTCTGCGTCGCCAAATCCCTTATCCGATCTCTTCTTCTCAGCCCCGATAGGTTGACGTCGCCGATCGATCGGTGGAGTTGCCCAATTTTAGGGGTCGAGCTTCGATTTCGTTGATTGGAGATCGGAATCGAGTTGTTTGGTTGATTGATTCTTAGTTCTTCTCTGGGAGAAAGTTTGGATCTTTGTTCGTGATGCCTTCTTCCATGGCGACGGCGGCGTCGTACTGGTGCTACCGGTGTAGCCGCTTAGTGAGGGTGTGGCCTGAGGGCGCCATCGTCTGCCCCGACTGCGACGGGGGTTTCCTCGAGGAGGTGGGCGCCTCCCCTCCTCCCCGCCGCCGGTTCCCCCCCGGCAGCGACGGGCCGTCTGCCGCAGCAGCTCCTAGATCCCGTCCTTCCTCCGACCTCAGGTTTCGCCGCAACCGCCGCGGCGCTTCCGGAGACCGCTCGCCGTTCAATCCGGTCATCGTGCTTCGTGGCTCATCGGGAGGAGGTGAACGTGACGCGGATGGGGCCGCCGCTGGCGGCTTCGAGCTTTACTACGACGAGGGCACTGGATCCGGCCTCCGCCCCTTGCCGGAAAGCATCTCGGATTTTCTGATGGGATCCGGATTCGACCGCCTTCTCGAGCAGCTCGCGCATCTGGAGATCAACGGCGTCGGTCGCATCCGAGGAAACGAGCATCCGCCGGCATCGAAGGCCGCCATTGAGTCGATGCCGACTGTAGAAATTGTCAAAGGCCATATCGATATAGACTGCCACTGCGCGATCTGCATGGATGCCTTTGAGCTCGGGACCGAGGCTCGGGAGATGCCCTGCAAACACATCTACCACCAAGATTGCATCTTGCCATGGCTTTCACTCCGCAACTCATGCCCTGTATGCCGTAGCGAGATGCCAGCGGAAGTCCCAGGACAAGCTACTACGGTGTCGGCAGCCCTAGACAATGAGCATACTGATGCCGCCGCTTCCCCGACTGCATCCGGGAACGAGGAGGAGACAGTGGGCCTAACAATTTGGAGGCTTCCTGGTGGAGGATTTGCAGTGGGAAGGTTCGCGGGTAGCCGGAGAACCACTGAGGAACGGGAGTTCCCTGCAGTTTACACCGAGATGGATGGTGGATTCAACAACAATGGTGCACCAAGGAGGGTCTCATGGACCTCAGGAGGGAGAAGGTCAAGGGAGAGGGGAGGAATTGGTCGGGCAATTCGCAGTTTTTTCTCCTTCTTCAGGCGACCACAGAGGGTTTCTTCTCCACGGTTGAGCTCAGAATATAGTAGTCCAGCATGAACCATGTTTAGATGGCAATGCAGCTCTGACTACTCGGTTTGAGTATAGAAATTTGCAGTGGTAGCTTCATCACTGTAAATATAAGAAGATGTAGAACAGTTTAGCTTTGGCCGAATTAGCTCGAATCCAAATCAACTAGATCAATTTGTTAGAAGACTCTGGATCTATTCTATTCATCCAAGAAGTGAATTTGATTCATTGTCTTTGCATCCAAGCTTGAATTTGTTCAGCTAAAATTACATGTGAAGTTCTGTTCTGTTCTAGTAGTAGAAACTATTTTAAGATGATACTGAAAGATGGCAGTTGGTCTGGTTACAGTTCCTTTTTAAATTGTAGGGTTGTTTTTCACATAAATCATTGAGTGGATTCATCGTTTCTTATCCTCTGAAAATTTTGTTTCTTGTTGCTGCTTCTAGCTATAGTTGCATAATAGTTGGCAATTTGGCATGAGGTGTAGTTGCGATGTTTGGTGATGAGTCAGTTTATACTACTAAATACATGTCCTGGACAATGTGAACTGGTGTTTGAATGAGATATCACGAACATCTTGATATTTTTTTTTATTAATTTTAATCAATTATTCTTATGTTTTTTTTGGAGGTTTTTTTGTTTTTTGTTTTTATAATTTTAGGATTGTGATTTTGATTAATTTTAATAAATTATTTTTATTTTTGGAGGTTTTTAGGTTTTTTTTTGACAAAAGATATGCCGAGAGAAAAATCTCAGGCATAGACACATAAAGTGATGGGGTCATTAATTTATATGTCTATCCCTGAACCTTTTTCTGAGATTTTTCTCTTTACGTATTATTATTATTTTTTTTTGTAATTTTAGAATTGTAAGTCTGTTAAATTTTTCTTTCTTTCTAATAGGATCCCTTTATTCTTTGCATCATAGGAATTGAAGTTTATATATTATGTTTTTTTTTAATGTTTTAGAGTTTAGAATTTATATAAATAATTATTTGGGTGATGTAAAAAGAAGTTTTTTTTGGGATTAATAATATTTTTTTGGTAATGTCGTTTATTTTCCTATTTTTAGTATTCCTCTTCGAATTAATATATTGTAAAACATTACTACTCGTATTCGTGTGTGAATCAATAGCCCGGGAGAGAATTGTTATCCCGTTCGATGTCAATTGATATCAGAGCTCTCTAAAGGTATACCTTAATAGCCCCCCTAGTGCCGATCCCACAAATATAGAGGAAGGTAAATGTAGGCACATAAGCATTAGACGCATAGTAGGGTAAACTCCGGATAATCAGTTCCTGAGAATCAACCCTTAACCATTATGCAGAGATGTCATGTGCTCATTGTCGTCGTGGTCGTAACAGATAGGTTTTGATTAAGGAAATCTCACACCATGGTCGTAGCACCCAAGAAGATATTCAAGGTCTACAGAGACAAGTCTCAAAATTATTCCAGCGTCTAGCAGCGCAAGATCTTAAAGATCGTGAGGTACGTGGTTGAGGTCGTGACAAGTAGGTTCCAACCGAGGAAGTCTCACATTATGATCGTAGTACTCGAGATCTTAAAGGTCATAAATTCTCTTATCCTAATTCTGGTTCCGATTTTAAAAATCCATATCACAGTCATGCTCAGTTCCGGAAAAGTCATGGGCAAGGGGATGAAAGATCTTAAAAGAAAAGGTAGATCCCTTACCTTAACGACCCCCTAGTGTCAGCCCCACAGATATGGAGGGAAGTAAATACAGGTACACAAGCCATAGGTGCATAGTGGGATAAACCCCAGGTCGTCGGTTCCTAAGAATCGACCTCTGGCGATTACGCCAGAGGTGTCATACGCCCGCCGTTTGCGCTACGCCCTGGGGATGAAAGATCTTAAAGATCGTGAAGTACTTGGTTGAGATCGTGATAGATAAGTTCTGATTGAGAAAGTCTCATACTGTAATTGTAGTATCCGAGATCTTAAAGGGTATAAATTCTCTTATCCTAATTCTAATTCCGCTTTCAAATATACATATCATAGTCATGCTCAGTTTCAGAAAAGTCATGGTCGAGGGGATAATATGGAGTTATCGGATTTCTAGTTGACCTTCCCAAGTTTTCTAGCACGCCATAGAAAAAATAATTTTATTTATTGGATTAACAAAGTGGAGAGAAATTTTTTTATTATGATGAAGTATCCGATCATATATGAAAGTGAAATTGATTGTTATCAAACTCAAGAGCCTAGGTGGTGGGAGCAATTGCGGCACTCACGAAACAGACAAGGCAAAACCAAGATCATTGACTGAGAGAAGACGAAGAAGAAGATGAAGAGTCACTTTCTTCTTTTGGACTACACTAAGACTTTGTTTAAATGATGTTAAGCATTGAGACGGAGTGCCAGAATGGTTGATGATTACACAAAAGGAGTTTTACCAGTTGATTGAGAAAGGCATGGAAGATAAAACTGAGGTGATTAGTGAGCCGATGTATGACGATGATTAAGTTGACAATGGTAGTTGTATAATTGAAACTAATGATGTCATTGAATCTGAAGTTGCTATTTCAAAGAAATCAAGTGGAAAGGTTATGAGATGATGAAAGAAAAGGTGAATCTGGAGTTTTAGAAAAGAGTCAAGTGCCAATTGAAGACACATAATGCATCAACTTTAGCAGTTGAAAAGATACCCTCTCATTTCAGATACAATTGATTATGAAATCATTCTTGTGAACCAGACATTTAACTATACACTTCAACAACTTAAGAAGCAAGCGGCTTCTATTCTTATGGAAAGCAACCCAGAAGGGCATGGTCTATCGGCTAGTGGATTGGTTCAAAAGATTGCAAATCTTGTTGTTTGCAATTTAGGTGGTCATGATGCTAATGATATACAAAGAAGGTGGACACTCAAGAGTTGTGAATTGTGTAGTTCTTTCAACGCTATTGTTCTTCCTCTTGGCTTGTCAAGAGAGCCTTGCTCTTTTAAGGTTCTAACTGATCGAACAAACTTGCCATGTAAAAAATTGATTAATCAAGTTAGGTAACATTAAATCTAAGACGAGCAATTTGATCTTATAAAAATTTTCCATCGGCTGACAGGATAAATCAGAAAAGTGTATATGGAGGTCCATTCTGACAACTAGTATTCTCAGGTCTGCTACACATTAAGGAGAAAAATTTTCAATAATACGTCATAACTGAATCTCAAACCTTAGATTCCTAATCTATCACTGGAGAATTTAACCATGACACCATGCTCGCGGGACTCAAACTTGCCATGTAAACTTGTAAAGGATAGTTGCTATACTGGTACACCGTACACGAGCTGTGAACTTCATTAAAATTGATTATGGAATTGAATACATTGCTGATTTTATAGGAGCTCCAGACACATTGATTCGCACCGAGATTCCCAGCACTCAGGGAAAATTCTAGCTTTTTACTAGGTCCAAAGACCATTAAACTTTATGCTCGGTCAATTCTCAATTTGAGGGAAAAAGTAATACATTTAGGCTATATTTAGTTAAGGGTAATATAATCAAGCTTCTTTAATGTAATAAAATTTATAACGTAATATATTACTACGTTTGTTAAAGAGTTGTATGTAATCTTTCATTACAATGGTGATTACATTATCGTGTTTGGTGTCCATTACCCGCCGCTTCCTCCCCCTTCCTCCGCTCACGCATCAACCAACTCCTCCACTCTCCCTCCGCTATCACCACCGCAGCATCACCCTTCCTCCTCAACCCCTTCTCCCCCGATCCCCAGTACTCATCTCCCTCATTCCCTACTCCCATTCACAATCCTCCACCTATGCCACCATCAATGCCGCCGTAACTAACTCTATAACTTAAACTAACATAAGGTGAGCCAATATGAAAGGTGAAGGCATCATCCACATGCCGGTGGAGGCCAACAGAATCCAACATACACCTGGCAGAGAAGGGGGAGGGCCCACCAGTGCTACTGCTCCACATCTTCTCGGAGCACTGGTATTCGTGGCCGCACCAGATTCTTGGCCTTGTCGCCCACAGGTTCCTTGCGTTCACCCCAGACCTTTGTGACTACGGCGACTCCTTTGCGTTGTTGTTGTCACCTCCTACTCCGTCTTCCATGTCGTGGGCAACCTCGTCGTCCTCTTTGATGCCCTCACATGCCTCAGGTTCTCCGATCCCCCTACTTCTTGCGAGAAATCTACTTTCCTTGAATCGGCTCCGCTGTTCCAAAGTTCAAAATTGATTGCTTTGATTGATTAAAGCATAATGCTGGCGGCGGAACTAGTCATCCAAGAGATAAAAATTGATAGAGAAATCATTCAGAAGTGAGGCGACGATGAAGCGGATCCGTCGTGGATTCATTCTTCATCTGATTGATCGATTAAAATTAGAGATTTGACATTTAAATTTTAGTTAAACACTAAGTTTGTAATATAATTGAATTACATATTGTTAGTCTTGTAATCCATATTATAAAATTTTATTATCTTTGTAATTCAGATTACATTACAGCTTTAAAATAGTATCAAATAAAATAATCAATTTTATAATATAATCTTGATTACATATTATATTATAGGGCTAATTACCCCTCATCAAACATAGCCTTAAAGGAGGTTTAGATACTAGGTTATCATCATCAGGATGTTCTAGATTACAGCGGGAAGAAAGATCAAATTTGACTAATGCACATGATGGATGATTTGATTATGAACAATCAAATTGCAGGGAAGGATATAGAACCTGAAAGTTTCTGTTCTTTTCTGATCAGACCTGAATTGGAGACATCTAAACTTGCAGAAGTTATTTCCTCTTCTCAACAATGAAAGTTAATGATGTTTCCAAGTATATTGTCACTGCAGTCAAGAATTCAGAATTTACTCAGAAGTCGCATGCTGTTTTATTGGAAACTGGTGCGTCATCAGATTTGTGGACCAATATTATGAAGGGTATTGCTAAACAGTCAGAATCTGGCCAGCTAGAATCAATGCATGCAAGCATTCGTAGGGGCATTTTAGTAATTTCACATGTACATATTAATTACATACATGTGCATGCATGCATTATAATTGGATGATAGGAATTTCTGGCCAGCCAGATTCTGGCCATATAGATTTACTATATTATGAATGCCAGTAGTTTAAGGGAAGTTTGAAGTTTCACCGATGCAAGTTTGTACACTGTTATCTGTTTCCGAAGCTCCCAACGTCGGTATAGATTTCATATTGGGGCTATTCCACGTCAACCTCATATTTTATTCTAGTTGTGATTAATAGGTTTTCCAAGGCGTCACATTTTATAGCTTATAGGAAGATTGGACCTTGTGAGATACACCACATAATAACAGTCTTCTCATTTTTGCCGAGTTGGTACCAGATGATCTTCCTCCTAGGTTACCATCTGAAATTACTCTAAACTTGAAGATAACCTCACTAGCTGCTACATTGACCCAAGCACAAAGATCAATGATAAATCCAGTTAGTCTCATTGACTAGTCCTGGGATGATTGACCCAATTCCACGAAATGTTCCCACTAGAGATCAGGGTAAATTAAGAAGCGCGCGTGATGAGCAGCCCAGAAGCCCAGTATACTCCAAATGGGACTTGCAACTAAGAGATACTGGTTTTTGAGCCACCCACTGCAAGTGCTTCTTGATTTATCCTGCTAGCTAGTGGGAGGTCGGTCACCCCAGGCTCGACATTATTCAGCCTGGTTAATTAATTTTTTTATCTAAACTCGAGGATAAGTTCTTTTTAATCAGGGACTACTGATGCAGGAGAATTTGTTGGATTTTTTTTAATTAATTTTAATAAATTATTCTTTTTTGTCATTTTTAATTTTTTGGTATTTTATATATTTTTGATAATTTTTATATTTTATATTTTGAATCCATTTACCAATTTTAGAATTATGAATCTATTAAGAATTTTTTTATATTAGGCTCTTTTTATTTTCTTTGCATCTTAGGAATTGAGGTTTACATGTTAGAATTTCTTATCTTTCTCTGTGTTTAAAGTTTTGGAGTCTATATAAGTAATTATTTGGATGTAAACAAAAACTTTTTTTGAATTAATAATATTTTTGATGCCATTTATTTTTCTATTTCCTAATATTTCTCTTCGAATCAACAAATTATAAAAAATTACTTTCAATATTTGTATGTGATAAGATAGTTGGTATCCCGCTTGGTGTCACATGATGTATTTATCATATTTTCAATTCACAAATTTTCTTCTAAATCATTCATAACATAGACTATTATTGTTCTCACTTGATACTTACATGAATGATTACTCCAATAGATCTTGGAATCAATTTTCAATGGGTATAAAATTATTCACTGGGTGCCTAAACTCCTTCATACAAAGGACCGCTGCGCTAGAATAAATACCTCCGTAATTTATCTCCTTTCAGGTAGTGTAAAATCGCCCCTAAAGTGACTGCTTGGTCTTTTGCTCCAATAAAATGAACTATTATTACATTAATTTTTGTCTCTAATAACTGGATAAAACTCATTTTTTAGATTTTTTTATTGAAGAAATTTTTCTTTGATTTTTAATGAAAAAAATTGAGAATGTCGAGTGAGTTCATATATCAAGTCAATAAGTCGGGTATTTAAATAAATCACATGTCCAAAGAAGATTACTCACAAACGACAAGTCATTCAAAGTCAACGCCGAGTCCGACCACACCACCCATTGACTGCTAGCGCATCCAACTCACAGAATACGAATACAAACCGATCGAACCTGCAATTCAATAAATATCAAAAAGTCAACCCACATGGATACATTACCATGCAACGTTAACTTGGCCAACCAGAAGACTTACATTAGAACTATTAAATAAAATGTTATGATCATAACTAGAAGGTTTCTAGTTTAATTATATTTGATTAAGTTAATGGTCATTCCCCAAATAGCACGTCTATTGCCACCTCTGAACATATAATATATGCATTACATTACTCAACAACAAGCAAAACCAGCAAAGTGCACTATGATCAATAATTAAATACAGGGATTAGTTATTAGTGCGTGTCCCCTGTTACAACCATGGGCATGCATGCTTAATTTAAACAATGAGAGATCCACCATGTGTAAACAATAGCTTGCAAATCGCTGGTGGTCATAATTAGCATATCCTTTGTCTGTTATCTAGAAACAATCCAACTGTGTCCTCCCTCTCAGTTATCAGCAGCTCCAAGTTGTTCATTAGGTTTTGTCAGTCAGAGAATCTGTTCACCAATCAGAGTGCAAAAATTTCCAGTCGAAGTACACGATAGAAAAGCAGTGAATGATGTTTACCTGGTCATATGTTCGTTGAGATGAATCATGTTGAATTGCTTGTATGTGCAAAACTAACTTAATCTCCTGATTAATGCATGTACAGCTTCATGAATATCTTTAGATTCTGATACTAAGCATCATTAGGCTTCCATGTCGATATTGCATAAATGATTCTTCCCTTCCACCCCTGAATCAACCACCGATTATCTTCACCGATAACAAAATCCCTGTGGTAGTTGGTTTTCACCTTATGCTTCGCTTTCTTCACAATGTCAGGGTTGAGTGGGAGCTGTTCAAACCCAGCCCTGAGATTTCTAGCCTGCCACTGCTTATAAGTCTCGGGTCTTTCGACCCTTTCTGATCCTTCACATGCTATAACATTAAGAGCATCTCTGCCAAAGAGATCCCTCTCAATCAACAGCCTCTGTTCATTGTGGCGTGCTACATTTGTTTCGAGCATGTCGAATAAAGCAGAATAGTGGAACAGAGCTTCTCGGAAGCGTGTGACGAAGAAAGGAGCACTGTAGGACCCATTCACTACTCCATGTATAAAAACATCAGGGTTCATCCTCCTTATCATGTTCAGGACCCTATTCCTAGGGCTGTCTACAACCACAGTCTCATCGACCAGATTTCTGAAGCGGTATAGGCAATTGACAACCACAACCTCATCTTTATTAATGTGAAGATCCTCGACCTGAATATTTTCCCATTTAGAAGCAATAGCCTGATACTCAAAAGGGATATTAAAACTCTTGGCATAATCTGCTAACCTACGCCCTGTCTCTTCTATTCTCTCTGTGGGACGGAAACCTGGTTGCGGTACATCAATACCAGTTATCCGCAGACTTGGAGGGCCTCCATCCCTAGTTGACAGACGCTGGATAAGGCATGGCCATTGAAATCCAAAATAAATACCAAAGTCTATGATGTGCACTTTGGATGCCTTATCTGCCGCATTAAGGATTGTCTGATTAGCAAAAAAGTATGAAATTCTCTTGAAAGGACATGCAGCAAGATATAGATGATAGGCCTTCAATATATCTGTGGCAGTTGCCCTTTTAGCCACAAGGGCATGATAAATCTGACTTCCAGTACCAGCCAATCGGGCCTCAAGACCATCTGCAAAGCAATATGCCAGCCTCTGAGTTGCATCTCCATCCGGGGAAGAATGTTGCCTAATCTGCTTCAATAGTTCATCAGCAGTTTGGCGGTCATCTGCTGCTACTGCTTGAGCACAATGTATAAGAAGAGTTCTAAGATCAACCACTTCTTTCTTAGTTTGTTTCTTTCCTTGTGTCTTGCCACCATTTGATCCTTTTGAGGAACAATTCTGTGCAATTTTGATAGCTTCATTCTGCTTTTCTTCCCTTAGGGCGGATATGTTCTTTTGGCATTTGCCTCTCTGGCAAAGCAAAATCATGTCAAACATTTCTGACCTCACCTCTCCCTCATAGAAAACAGCTGACTGCTTATTGCTCCTTCCCTCTACCAAATCCAGGTCATCTCGGCTTGGATTTTTACGACCTCTAAAGCTATATAAGAGAGATTCTCTATCCTCTAGCTTTGCCTTTGTAATGAATGGCCTATCTACTCTCAGTAGCTGTGATGATGAAACATCTAAATTGATTGCCAATTTATCATTACTAGGAAGGAACTTGCTCGCTTCTTCAACTCCTTTCTTGAAATGCCATGCTGGCATGCTTTTGAAGAACAGACTGGGAGATATGGAAACATCAACAACAGGTTTGTTTTCGCTGCTGATACTGTTTGAAGAGTTTGATGGAGATGGAAACAAATTACTAAAGGAACTAGACCGTGAACTCAAATAGTGGCCATTGTTGGAGTCAGAGATAAAGTTATTACCAACAAAGCCATTAGCTTTACTTGTACCACTGCTAGCACATAAGTTACCATTTTCATGATTGTCGGTAAAGTCGAGATTCGCCAAGCTTTGCTGAACTTCAAGCGGTGGTCGCTCTGGAGATGGTGGGTACTTCTGACTAAGGATGTCATAGAAGGGTTTCTCTGCATCTCTAAGGGCTGACTCTTCCTTATAAGTGCTGACCTTTCCATCTATATCTTCCTCCATGAGAATTTTGCTAATATAGCTAAGGGACATGTCTGAACAGAAGATATCACCATCTTCCGGGCTATCTCCCTCAGTGATCGTGCTGGTGCTGGATGTTGGATTGGCCCTTGTGTTGGTGCCAGAGGACATTTGGGGCAATTCCGCACTGTTACTAAAACCTAGATAAGGCTGCGGTTCTCGCAATCCAATGGCCCGAAAAATGTTTTGATCAGAGAACGAATCATCATAGCTCCATCCGCTCATCATGCCAGAAAATTCCTGAAGACCGGAATCCATAACCATTGAGCCGAAATAGCTCCTGCAAAACCTAATTTTTATAGATCATGAGCAATGTTAAGTAGTCGTCAAGCCTAAGACGTCACGAACTAACAATTGTCAAAACGAAGACAAGAACCAGAAGGTCCAAAAAGAAACCTACAACATCGCCACGAACAAAACACCCAAAAGGCGGAGTCAAATCAACAATTCAAATTCTGAAAAGAACCTTCAAAGTCAGTAGCTGCATGCATCAAATCTCCATACCAAAAACGAATGAAAGATAACTTAATGGGAAGAACAAGAGTCAAAATATTAGTACCCGCCCACTAAGATCAAGCAAAACTTCAAGGAATCCTCCTATGTATTCATGGAATCATTTCGAAAATCCACAAAAGAAGCAAAGATGGTAAGTTTACTTTCCATAAAGCTACAGATAAGATCGAATCAAAGACTGGCGAGCAGGAGAGAAAGCTAACCTCTTGAAGAAGGCGAAGTCCGGAAGAGGCGAAGTCCCGTCGAGCTCGCGAAGAAGAGGAGCGAGGCCCTTTTTTTTTTCCCTTCTCGGCGTAGGATTATAACAATCTCATTTATCGGCGCTTTTTCTTCTCTTCGCAACATGATGGAATCGTCTCCGTCCGATGGAAATTCAACTGCTCGATGTGCGTTGAGTTCGCCCATCAGATCGTGGTCGTGTTCATCGGACTAATTTAATCAATTATACCCACCGAGTGCATGTCTGGGTGGGGGCCGCGTGAGTGCTGAGTCGGCGGTGACCGGTGGGTGCGGCTTTCTAGCCTGGACAAGTGTCGAAGTTCTTTCGTTTCTCGCCCCTCCGCCGACTTAAAAAAAACAAAATATTTCATTTTTTAAAATATTTTATTTTCAACGTGGTTATAGTAGACATGACTACTTATTATAAACGTGTGAAATAGTTGATATAATTTCATTATGGTTGGTATTTGCCCACGTTGGGACATATAGGAGAGTCAGGATCATGTCCATATCTATAACTTTTGCATCCTTATTAATTATTCCTATAATATACATTAGTATTGGTCTGGTCAGAAAGTTGAGATAACAGCTAGTAAAGTACGCGGCTCTAGTATTAATAGGAAGAAAACTCCATGTTATGTTATAAAATTGGGAGCGTTAGTGTCGGCTAAAGGAGTTTCCGGCATTAGCTCTTACACTTAAGTTAATCTTCGATTCAGTAGAGAAGAATAATAGAAATGAACAGTACCTTAGAGTGTATAGAATAATGAAGTATTGTATACCTTCGTCGATGAATGGACACCCTCTTTTATAATGTCACTGTAGTGTCTGTGCATGCATCCCAAAATATGTGTACGTTTTCTAAAGTATCATAGGAAAAGACAAGTCAAAAGTGTCTCTGACACCTTTTCTTAAGCGAACACGTAAATCTCGGATGTGACATACTAGAAGCTTCTAAAGTACTATTTGCTCGCTCGATATTCTTTGCTGTCAGCGGTACAAACTTTCAAAAGAGTACAGTAAAATATGTATATGGGTCCTGCTATAGGCCGACTGGGATCCGTTCCGCTGGGACATCACTAGCTCGGCCATACAAAGTAAAGCTACTGTCCTTCATTCGGCTTTCCTGTTGTCGGAGGGTCGTCTTTTGTCCGACTGAACATAAGGTTCGATCGGCGAGGATAGTTATTTGCCTCTTAACCTTAACCACGAGTTGTGGAGGACGATCGTTCGGGCAGTCACGTCCGACATGCATTAAAGGCACGTTCGACCAACCTTGCTTGATTTGTAGTCCTGGGTCTTTGACCGTTTTGACTTTAACCTCTATGTCAGTCGGTCTTCATTACTTTGACCCACTTTTGGGGGCTCATCTTCATCGTTGTATCACAAACCTCCCCTCAAATCTAGTCGAAGAATGTTGCAAGTCTGACTGACTGAACAATTAATATTTAACTCTTCTTCCCGACCGGACGTCCTAGGTTTTAAAGTCGACGCTCAGCTATCACAATCACTGCTCTTATGGCTCTTCGAGAAGCTGATCTCCTCCCACTCGGGAGACTCTGAGATTGATGTCGCTCGAACCTGATGTGGATGACACTTAGCTGCTTGCTAGCCTTTTCTGATTTCTTTCTCAAGCGGTCACCCATACTCAGTGTCTTTTAATTGCTAGGACATCACTATGATTTCTTCGAAATCATTCAAATCCCTTGTCATTAATGTAAAGCATACTGCACATGCTTTTTAATCACACATCTGCCGATAATCTCCATTCCTCATTAATGCCATCGGTGATTGGATGCCACCTGTGGCTTTTTCCTACCGCCAAATGTGTGATGTGATAGACAACTATCTGGATCTGATGTGACGACTGCCTTTTCGAATTCGACAGCCCAAATTAAGCCTCATTTTCTCAATCCCTTGATCGGATGGCTAGGGGTGACCATCGATAGGGTTTTTAAATCCTTTATTTCTTTCTTCGTCGTATCATATGTTCGTCTTCGTCTTCACCTCCTTCACTTCTTGCTTTCTATTCCTCATTGGCGATTTTCTTACAGTAAGTTCTTTTTCTTTTCTCCCTTCAATCTTTGATGGCGTGCTCTCTTTCTCCTCCCCCGGCAGTCCCAGGTCAATGGTATACCTCCACCTCGTCGAACTTTAACGATGACGAGGTGGACCAGATGAAAATGACTTATCACATCCTGACGATCACCAAGTCATCATTCCTTTAGCCTACGATCGTCCTCATACACCCCCTGATAGTTTCCTTCCTTCCTTTAAGGACGAATTATAAGTCAGTCTGCAATTTCTTATTCATCCTTTCTTTTCTAAAGTGTGTAAGTATTTTCACATTTTGTTATCGCAGTTAGTACTTAATTCCTTTAGGTTACTGTGTAGTATTGTGGTACTATTCTGTGTACGAAATTCCTCTTCTGCCTAGGATTTTCCATTATTTTTATCATCTCAAATTGTCTGAGTCGTGCGTCTGTCTCTTTAAAGCCCGAGTGGGGCACTATCTAATTTGAAAAAATGTCCACGTCTAATAAGGACAGGAAGTTTCACTACTTCTACATACAACTTCCCGATCGGCCCGCTTTTTCGACAGACTGACAAATAGAGCTACCGAACTCCCCTGGGCTGGGAAGATACCAATGGGAGCCAACCTACCTCCAAGCAGCCATGTAGCCTACCTCCTATATATGTTCGGGATGAGTCTCACCCGAGCTCGGCTGCCTGGCTCTTTTGGTAAACTATTTTTCCTTCTGTTGTTTTTTAATCTAACTATTTTTTTTCTTTTTTGCAGCCCAAGTCATGTTGAGAGCGACTCTAGCAAACAAACTAATGTAGAAATCAAAGCTAGGGAACCGACCGAGCTGGAGAGTCGCGGGATCTTGCTTGTCAGTCCTTCTGAAGAGCTGGCAGGAAAATCAGAGGCGAGCCGAGTGGTAGCCAACGACACCACGGCTAACACTGGCAAGCTGCCTCCCAAGCATCCTTCCTTGGTGCCCATAGCTGTTTCGTCGGAATCAGCCACATTCGACGAATTGTTGATCCAACACCAACGCCGAAAAAGGCTCTGGTAGAAGGTCTTATCCCACCCGGAGGCCTCTATTCTACAAACTTTTGCAACCGTGTCAACTTCGCCACCTCCGTCAGAGTGGGGGTGAAAGTTCTCTATCCGCCATCCCTGAGAGGGCGGTCGGTCTACCAACTCCTCCATCATTTGATTGGACTCCTTTACCGTCCGAGCTGCCGGCTGGCACCATCTCGGCCCGACCAGTCTCTTCATACCGCTTCAACCAATCGATCCAATGGCCACTATGTCTATAATTCGTTCCACCCCATACTACAAGTCCAAGGGCAAGGTCACTTCAGAGCCCTTAGATCCAAGCTACCATAGGCATATCATGGCCATTATCAGATTACCAACTGACGAGTGGCGCCATCCAGACGATGCCAAACCATACTCCCCTAAATATCATATCAGAATACAAGGGTCTTTGGCCCAAACCTAGACAGATATTAGGGCCAGGGTGGCGATAATTCCGTCTGAGGAGCTAGCTGATAGATTTAGCCAAAAATTCACTGGGGTAAACTCATCTGGAGTTTCTTATTCATCTATGTTTCCTGGTCACACTTAATTCACTTCTTTTTCTATCCATACGGTTTTGGGGTGGAAGGCCTGGATATGTGCCAGAGACTGACCCACTTGGAACATAAAATTAAGCAGCTGCAAGCGCCGCTTGGGGAAACAAGCGCCTCACAAGTTCTGGTTGAGCAATTAAGTGCTGAAGTTACTCAATTGAAGGACGACCTGGAGAGAACTTTCGAGTAGTTATTGAACTCCGAGCAAGCTCTTACCGTGGAAAAAGACAAGAACCACAATTAGGCTGCCGAGTTGGAAAAGCTTAAGAAGCAAGCCCATAATTTTGAGGTGAAGATCAGCTTAGTCAACACTTGGAAGCTCAGGGCCATCGAGGACCTCGACATCAAGAATAAGGAGGCTCGGGCCCTAGCGAAGAAGTTGGAAAAGGCGAAGACGACCTTGGCCGCAGACCAAGTTGGCAGTATTACCGAGTAGGTGAGCCACAAACTCTAGCTTGGCTAGCACAAACGAATAATTGACGAAAAAGATGCCAAGCTGCGTTCACTGAAGGCCAAACTTGCCAAGTACAAGGAGGAGGAACTCGACTAGTTGGAAACCTTTAGGGTGGAGTACCTTCGCTCTAAGGATTTCAACCAGATGCTAACCGATCAAACCCTCCGGTTGTTCGGCTATGACATTGGCGAGACCCTTCAGCAGCTAAAGAAGGCCGACTTTCTTACAACGGAGGTCCCTGACGATGTTTATCAAGAGGGAGAAGATCGGGGATACGCTCCTCGACGATGTGGTTATCGATCTTGCTTAATTTCTCCTTTAAGTTTGTTGATGAGTTCTTGTAATGACTAAGTAACTTTTGTGTATGTAAAATACTGCGAATTTTTATAACCTTAAGGAAATTTTCAGAATTTTTTAGAATTTTTTTGAGAATTAATCGGAGTTCGTATGACGAGTTTAAGGGGATCAATAATGAGACCATAGGAAAATTTATTTCAACTACCCCATTTAAACGAGGAAAAGTTGATTTTTTTTTTCTTTTTTATTCTCCCCTCACCCGATGTCGTGCCCTACTTCTCCACGCCGCCCCTTCTTCTCCCCTCTTCTCTTCCTCTTCGGAGCCAAACCCATCTCTTCCCCTCCAAGTCTCTTCTTCCTCTTCTCCTCTGTGAAGTCGAGCCGTCGCCGTCGCCGTCGCCGCTGAACCTGAGCCACGAGTACAGCCCGAGGCTTCCTACCCTTTTCGTGATCGTGCGGCCGTCAGCACCAAGTCGGAGCTCCGTCGACCATCTCTCTCGATCCCCCTCACGCCGATCGCCGTCCATTGGCATTGACACCAACGGATCGCCGACTCAGTGTCACAACTATCTGAGGGCAAGTCTACGATCTTCCTCTTCCGATTCCACTTGCGCCCTAAACTTGATCCCTTGCTGCCGTACCTTGGCACACCGGACTGTGCTACTCCTGCCACGCTGTGCCCTAGCCCCGAACCACATCTGACCCATTTCTTGTCTTTCCGATCAAAGGCGCCACCTCTGCAAGAGGCGATCTTCGGCCAAAAGGGGAGGGTCCCAACCCTGGTTTGGTTGGAGTTGATCATGATTTGCTACTTCCTCCTCCCGTGTGATGGTGGTGAGGTATTACCGTTGATCTCTCCTCGTTGTTTTCTTCTGGCCGATCGTTGACCCCTGAGGTGGTTCTACCGACACCTTTAGTTGTAGGACCCTAGCAGCAGTGACCTTTCTACTAGATTCTGGCCATTTCAATAGTTCAATGAACCCAAAGGTGGTGAAGGTTGCTGGGTCCAGGTCTGCGATTCCTGGAGAGGAAGCCAAAGCGCGTGTTGTGGAGGTAAGGAAATCTGTGGACAGGGTTTAGGGGTAAGACATGTTTCGTGTTAGATTAGTAGATGTTTGATTCTCTTTTCCGTTGTAGGATATTTGATTAGCTTTTCAACGACCACAGTAGCTACCGTCAGCAAGATCTGGCAGTGAGTTCTTCAAGATTGGATTATCTGCTCAGGCGTTGGATTTGGGTGAGTTTTTGGAACATGTTCATGCGTAATCTAGCCCTATATGATGATGAAATGGTTATTGTTTATGGAGAAATTGATAATTGAGTATATTGGATCTAATTTGGGTTAGCTAATTTGGTTGGATTGTTTAGGACAATCCAAATTGAGGTTCCTAATGAAAATATGATTTAGTTAGCTAGTTGCATTTGGAATTAGCTAAAGTTATATGCATGTTGTTACAGGACTTTGATTCGAGACAAGCGTCTCAA
>JBBMJZ010379996.1:0-16404 GCA_037833815.1 Zingiber zerumbet
TTATTATTTATGTGATATTATATATATATATATATATATATATATATATATATATATACAAACACGAGCCTCTTAACGAACATATTTATGAGCCAAAAAAAGAACACGTTCGTGAGTTTCTAAATAAACATGTTCGTGAATTTACGAATCAAATAATGTTAAGTTCGAGCTTGGTTCAATAACATTTTTAAACTTGAAATAAGGCTCGAGCTCGGCTAGTTAACTTAATTAAACAAACTCGGATGAATTTTTTTCGAACCAAGACTCGATTAGCTCGTGAGCTATTTATACCCCTAAATTTGATTAGTTAGTATAAATATATACTTAGGTAATTAATAAATACGTACACCCCTAAATTTGATTAGTTAGTATAAATATATACTTAGGTAATTAATAAATATACGACAGATAAGGAAGTTGAAAATTTAATGAGCAACGATACAAGAATTTAATATAAGATCCGACTGTTATTTTAAATTATTATGAGATTAAAATTAAAATTCATCTAAAATATAAAATAAATTCTAACTCCAAAGAATTTTATGGATTATAAAACTAGTAATAAATTCTAGATATTTAATTTTAGTTTTAAAATATATATTATTGCATTTTTTTTTGTAGAAGAAACCCTTGCTTTAAATTTAAATTTCTGTTTTTTTTTTTGTCTTTCATTTTAGGGAATTATTTAATTGAATCAAATAAAATTGTTCGAAATAAACAACAATTTCCGCTCTATTTATGAGCGGCTTTCATGCCAATTGAAAACCACCTCTATCGCCGCCGCCGACGACGACGGCGATGGGTTTCCCCTCGGTCTGCTACGCCGTCATTCTCCCGCTCCCCGTCGTGATCGTCCTTTTGCTGCTCGAACGCCTCAAGCTCGCCGTCTCCGCCGCGCTCTTCTTCCTTGGCCTCGCCTCATGGCCCCCTTCCTCCTCCATCGCTGACAGCCTCAGCCCGTTCGGGCACTCCGTCTACCTCAACGACTCCCTCATTTCCCCCGCCGTCGTCAAGTCCCGCCTCCCCGTCGTTCGCTTCTCCGCCCTCCGATCCGACGCCGCGCCACCTTGTGCCGTCTGCCTCGCCGCGCTCGAGCCCCGTGACGAGGTCCGGCAGCTCGGGAACTGCGCCCACCTCTTCCACAAGGCCTGCATCGATAAGTGGGTCGACGTCGGACAGATCACATGCCCTCTCTGCCGCGCCCTTCTCCTTCCCGGGCCGCCCGGATGCCACCACCATCTACCGGAGGAGGTTAGCCCTAGATATCACTCAATCGGCTAGGGTTTCTAACTGTTCTCTGCTTGTAATACAAAGTTCGTCCTTCTTCAATAAATACCTATCGATTCAATGCATCAAGAACCCTAATGGAGATTTGGTCACAAGTCGACCAGCAGATCACATGATCTTCTTGAATCATCACTAGAAACGATCATTGATCTAAAAATCCAACCTTTGCCCTGAGAAAACAAAGCAAACAAGCTGAATAACATGATCTCAAAACAACTTGAACATCTGTAAGTGGCCTGTTTGATCAAATGCGTGTTTAGCTTCTCTTGAAAGTGAAGAAGAAGCTACCTTTACCTTCTTCAGACTACAAGGAAAGAAATTAATTGCTTATTTGAATCTAATGACAAATGTTCAGATATAAACTAATTTGTTAATTCTATTGCTGGTGGATCACATCAGGATTGCTTCTTGTCTTGTCCTTGCGGATGTTAGGTAGAATGGCATGGACTAAGGAATGCTTCTGAGCCAAGTTAACTTTAGCTCCAAAAGTCTAAGAAAAGTGTCAAATGATACAAACTCTTTCTTGATCAATCATCATTAGGATCTCATTCTAAGTTGATGCATTATTAACTTTGACATGATGAACACTTGTGCTAAAAACAAGGTAGGTGTCAAGAATGCTATGATGGTGATTATGAAAAGCTTGTGGGGAGATGAGTTGAAACTGAACAGTAGCTTTCTCACATGGAAAACAATTCAGTGATGGACCCTAAAGCTTGAGAAGTTGGACAAAGTGGCACGGGATTTCACTTTTGTACCTACCTTTGGGTTTTCCCCTATACTGGTTGAACAAGTAAATGAGGAAGGCCTCTCTTAGGAAAATACTAAATACTTGTCTCATGAATACAGAAATCATCCTACCGGCATAGCTGAATTGGTACTCGAATGGTAGATTATTATAACAGGACAGGAATAAAATCCCTAGGGAATAATTCTATTGGGAATAAAATCTCTCTCATATAAAGAGATGCCGATCAATCACCGTTATTTATCTTCCTTCTAAATGCCTTGAGATGGACATGGAGAAGTGTTTGGGATGAGCACATCACCTTTTGCCACGAAAATATGAAAAATCAATGGTGTTGTCGAAGGACCGAAAGTCATGGTCTAAACTATAGACCTTCACTTTTTTTATAATCTAGATATTTGCCTCACTAATCGTTAAGGTAGACCGCCTTTTCATATACCGAGTAAATTCAGAATACAATTCATTTTTCATTTGAGACAAATGGAAGTCTGGTCTTTTTATTTTTTCATTGAATGTTTTAGTGCAACATAGAGGGTGAAAGTTCAAAGGAAAATGATTCTCTCAAACAAGTAAACAGACCTTTTTTGTTTCAGTTGGAGGAATCAGATTTAATTGTATTTTATCAGTTTTTATTCTTTCTTTTAAAAAAAAAAAAAACTCTTGACGTGCCCACTTTAGATTGTGATTTTTAAATAGATATTTATTCAAATTAAGATAATTATTAAGGTTCTCTTGTACCATATTTCTATTTAAATTTAGAATTATGACCCTCAAATTAATGTAAACTATTAGTTTACAGGCTGAACATGGCAACATTTCATATTATTTACAAGTCAAAAATTTGAATTTATACGAAATTAAAATGTCAAAAACCTAAAAGTGACCATTATCAATGCTTCACCTCAATAACTTACAAATCATTTTTTTTAAGCAAATAATTCTAACTTTGCACAAAATTCAATTTTGGGGTGTCTTATTAACACTTTTTAAATGGAAGGAAATTAAAATATCTATGTTTTATTCCCAAAAATAATAAAAACATTTTATGTTATTCTTTGCCATACTAATCACCTTGCATGATTAAATCTCAAAACCTATACAAAATCAAAGTGCTAAAGACTCCTTGACATCTGAAATTAGAAAATCAATTGCTGATTAATTTACTATTTAATTTGTTTTCAAAGAATTTAATTTTCGAGTGTAATATAAGGGTCGTGATTTGATAAATTCCTCTTGTAATTTATTTAAATAACATTATCATTGATTATTTTTATGCCAATCTATCTAGAACATTGTCTCAGTCCAAAAATTAATTAATTTGTAAGCCCAACACAGGCCCAACGCCCTATCACTACCCCTTCAAATCATACTTTATAGAACATTATTTTTGCTTAATAAATAAATAAATAAATATTAATTTGTACTTTAGCTTCATGGTGGAGACAAGGATGAGAGCATGAGACAAAAGAGTGAGTCTCCAATGTTCCCACATCATTTCGATGAAATAATTAATTAGACATAAACAATAATTTAAGTTGAATATTAGGCTCTTTGTCTCCCTCCCATGCTTGGCCCATTTTCTCCACGGCGACGGCGGCCACCATCACCGCCACTCGCCAGCACCAACAGCGGAGCCCAGGGGACCCTCAGCAGATTATGTGAATTTTTACGATTAAAACAAAGGGCTTTTAGGCGGGGAATAACTCGAGATCATTTGTAACTCGGACGTTATAAATTCTGACTCCGCCTTTAGCCACCACCATCAATTGGGCGAAGAAATTGATGAAATATGATAGTAAAAGATGAATACGTTAGTCTCCAATGCCCCCGCTAACTCATTCCATGGTCAATATGGAGAAGGTAAATCAAGGACGGCTACTAGTCTTTGGAATAGTGACTAGCACATAAGGAAAACATTTTATCTCGACTTTACCGAAATTTGAACCTCAAACCTCATGGTGACAACACCACATATACAGATACACTAGCCACTAGACCGTCCCGAGGGGACAGAAATGAATGAAACATGGCTCACCATTAAGTAGCCATGATAGGTTCTAACAAAACTTCAATTAAATCCAAATAATCAACTTCAATTAAATTGAAATAACGAATTTATTCAAAAAAATAAATTCAATTTTAGAAAAAAACACTATTTGGATTAAATCACTTCAATTTTCAGATTTTTAATTTTAAGAATCGATTATTTTTTTAAAAAAATGATTAAATTTAAAAAAAAACAATTAAAAACAATTTGATATCAATTTGATTTATTTGATTTTAATGACAAAAAATAATCAATTGATAAAAAAAATTAATTTATTCAATTTTGAATAATTAAATTTGATAATCGAACTGATTGCTCAACCTTTCGATTCTATTTTGTTGTGTGTTTGGTGTTTCATTACATTTCGTCTCCGTCCACCTCATCTTCTCCGTAAGTTCATTGTAGATAGACGCACCATCATAACAAACATCCTCCCTTCCTTTCCCTGCCAGAAGGCCTCACTCAGCCCTTCATCTCCATAATAAATTTATTTCCCCATTATCATAATAAACAATAGACAGAAATTTATTTCCTTGATTCTCTTTCTTTCATTTGATTCCCTTCCCTTCCCTTTCTTTTTCATTAACACAAGTAAACACAGAAGAAGATGACTGAACAAAAAAATTAGGGTTGTACCTTTTTTTTTAATTTAATTGAGCCACATGAATTTCTGCCCTCTTGCCTCCAACTTTGATAGCACAAGGACTATGCCCAGGAAAGTCTAGCACTCTAGTGCTGCATCTGTGATATTCAATTCAAAGGTGGAAAGATTTTTTTCAAAAAAAAAGGAATTTTTTTATCATAAGAGGAAAAAAATGATGTGAAACATGTGCTATACAAGGAACAACTTTAGGCAAGATGCTGACACATCTTTGTCTTGGATTAATCTCATCTAAACATCATACTTTATTGAATATTTTATCACTTCATCCTCTATATAAAATTGAAAGGCCACAAAACATGGATCATAATAGTATTCTCCAACAATCTCAACTGCAAGCAGTCTTTTTTTCTTAATCTAACAACTAGGATGTCCAAATTAAATTAAGAATTCAATGAGACTTTAAACAAAGCACAAAACGGTATATGGAAAAAAAATCTAAATTTTATTCCACATGAAAATTTCAATCCAGTTCAACAATTAAAACTGAATGAGCACTCCAATGAATAACTCCTTGACAGCCTTTACCAAGGAATCTTATCCTAGCAACAAAGAGAGTTCACTGAAGAGAAGATACAATGAGGGTGTTTTGATATAAGGTTGCAGCAAGGGAAGGGCAGTGGGCTAAGAGAACAAATCTTGTCTCTATATCTTTGAATGCAATCAAATTCCACAACCCTTCTCCATCTCTCCATGTCAAGGCATCCACATCTTTGCTTCTGTGTTGGTGGCCACCAGAAGATAAGGTGATGGTACCGACACATGGAGTGTGTGTGCGCGCACACACATTGTGGCAGAATTAAATGCATTCAGCAGACAAGAGGAGTGTGTGTGTCTCTATCTCTTCTTGCTGAGAAATTGCCATCTTTGATGTGTGATTGAAGTTAATTAATCATTTGTTTGTATATCAACTCAAATTAAAGATGTCTAAATCAGCTTGAACATAAAAGAGAAAGAAATAGGAGTAGATAAGAAAAAAAGTTGCTTTCTAACTACCAAGCTCGGTAGGTGGAGTAATGTTAAAGAATTTGAACTTCGAGATGAAAAGGATCCCTTAAGCATTTGAACTACATGCCTGTTCAGGATGCATGTATGCCTTGAAGGCGATTATGACATCGATACAGCCTGGCCGATGCCGATCGACAATGGCATCCAACGTAGAGCATTTTGGCAATGTTGTAACCCTGTAAAACAAGTATGGTATTTGCTAAACAATTTCTAATAATTCTTCCTTTTACTGAGAACTGAATTAACTGACCTGTGGAAATCTGAAGGTCATGATGACAATATGTTGCACTACCAAACAACTTTTTTCAGCTAATGAGTCAAATGCCCATCAATAAATCATGCTTCCCTCCACAGGGTCCATCACATGCCATTCTTCCGGTCTTTCTCCACAAAGAGATGGGGATGGAATTGGCCACACCTCCACCTTCATCCATGTTCAAAATTGTGCCCAACTCAACCACCACTTCTCCAGACAGAGACACCGCTACATAGAGCAAAAAGCCAAAAACAAAAAAAGTGACCCCCCAAATCCTTATTAGCTGTGAGATTCTCTCAGGCATTTCCTCAAGCATTTACCACTCACATCCCCCTTCCTATAAAATCTCTCGGGCATTTGCACAAACACATTGTACCTTCCTGTCTTATAAATTCTCTGTGGCATTTCCTCAAACAATTGCAGCTATTCTTCTGATATACAATTTGTTGTTCTCGTTCGTATGATTCTGTCAGGCATTTAGACGAACACTTCCAGTTGCTGAGTTGCAGGCTGCCTTCTCGACAATTCTTTCAGGGGATTCATCGAACACTTGTCGCGCACTCTTGCCATGGGCTTCCCCATCGGCTATCCGGAGCTCCCTAAGCTGCTCCTCCACCTGCTGATCCTATTGGGTCACCTGCGGAGGCTCCTCAACTGGATCTCCCACTGCCTCGGCCTCTCGGACTCCGACGCCGACCTCCACCAGGCGGCGGGCATCTGCTTACTCCTCCCTGTGGTACCGGCGGAGCTGATCCAGGAGATCTCCCCCGCGACCCGGTTCGCGGACCTGGCGGAAGGCGAGAGCTGCTGCTGCGCGGTGTGCCTGTCCGAGTTCGAGCCCGCGGACGAGGTCAGGCGGATGAGCGACTGCCGCCACGTCTTCCACCGCCACTGCGTCGACCGGTGGCTCGAGCACGGGCAGCGCACCTGCCCCCTCTGCCGCGCCCCGCTGTTCCCACCCGAACCGCCCGCCGCCGACGACGACGAAGACTCCCCCTGCTCCCTCCCGCTGCCGCTAGGGTTGCCCTCGCCCTAGAAACCTCGGGCGGCGAAGCAATTCCTCAGACGCACTCGGTCATGCCTGCTCTTTTCCGGAGGAGAGGAGCGATGGAGATGGATTGAGATTGGGGATTTTGGTTATGGAGATCAGTCTCAATGTCTGGTCGAATCATTGAATCCTACGCCCAGTTTCTTCTCCGGACTTACCAGCAAAAAATTTTGTTGCTGAATGTTTGTGAACTCCAAAATACTGTGAAACAAAGCTTTTTATTTTCCCCCTCTTTCAGAATAACGATACGATATTTGTGCATTTTATTGACTGGCGACATCATATTGGCTGGTTAAACAGAGCTTGTTTTAGAAAGAATTTAGAACTCTAGTTAGAATGCGTTTGGTTTGATGAATCTGTTATGAAATCTTAATTTTCATTATTTTTTTAATACATGTGTCTATATCCGATTAATCTGGAAGGTAAGTGACCTTTTCCTTATTTGCCACTGGATGGATCCTAAAGAGCTCGCGATAATAGGTCGATAGCCAACCTCCACATTTACAGCTTTTTTCCTTCAGTCAAGAGTTTGCTCACGCCCCAGGTGAGTATTGAAGATGTATAAATTCACTAAATACCTTACCACTGCACCATGTCGAAGGGAGTGCTGAAATTGAGAGATTAGAATCATGGCTTATGCACTTTGATCCATGTCCAAATTGAGAGAGAGATACACGTGTGATCTAGCATTTTAAGGGGTTTGGACGATGCTCAACTACTTTATGGAGCAACCAACATGGTTAGCGCACGGCAAGATGCTGCCTCTTCAACCTCATCCGAATCTTATATTCAACACAATTTGCCACATGCTACACGTAACGTTAGTAGTGAATGTCATCAATAGTCTCCTATTCATTGAAGCATTGAAGGTCTGAGACCTCGAAGAGGAAGTGCTCTAGCAATCAAACTAGAGCTAGGGTATAATGCCAAGGGTTGGGCCTTGTGGTCATCATGAAGGTTGAAATTTCATAGAAAACAGGAATACAGTCTCTGATACAGTTGTTCTACCAATTTTCTTGTGGAATTATGATCTGCAGAAGTAAAAAATTTCTCCCATCTGAAACAATAATAATTTTGCAAGAAGAACTCCTACATGGTCTGTGTTCTAGCAGCATTTGAAATAACCCTAGTCCCAAAGAAGAGATCTAAACAAAAATATTTCAGATCAAGAACTCAGCTTCATGTTCTTAAGCATGCTGTTAAGAAGAGGCAGCTTCTTAGGAGCCCTGTACTTGTAGTCACGCAGCAGGGCTTCTGCGGCCAGAGATGGTAGATCAGAGCTCTCTTTCTCTTCCTTGCTCCGGCCTTTCGTAAGCTGGCTGATGGCAGCACTACACTGGACGAATTTGGGCACATAATGTCAGTGATTCCGATTATCGTAGGGAAGCTATGAGTTATCGAGGATGTCTTACCAAGCATATGCCATATAGAGCTCGAGTGTTCTTTCCTCCACTTAGGGTGATGGCAGACGCATAGTACTTTTTGGCTGTCAAGAGATTTTCCAGGCCTCCCATTGTGTAAAGCACCTGTTCAATGAAGGCAGTGAGGAGAAACCACTTGAAGGGAAAGGTATGATATTTCAAAGCCATTGTGAATTGAGAAAAAGAAAATAGATCATCTGTATCTAACCTTGCTTGAGTTGCCAATTTGCAAATTTATTTAACCTAGAATCAAAGAGAAAACACAAGGTATCATTCTAAGTCTACTCGATATAGTGGGCACATGGACCGTGGTGAACTTGGATTTCTTGTCCAAGCTTACATCCGTGATGTTCCATGGAAATCAGAGATCCCATGGTTCTAACTATTGTCCTGAAATTGACGTCTTGGATCTCAATTAAACAAAATTCTAGTACTTATGCTTGCACATAGAATAAGATTAGGCTCGCTAAGTCAACCTTTCAAATATATTTTAGATATTGTCTCTATAGAACAAAATTCTTTGTTGCTCATTTGGTTTTCGCTGAACTGAAAAATTTAATGCTACTTATCAGACATGGTAGTTGAATCTCAAGATTGACTGCTTAACCTTAAAAAATCTGGTAGATAGCTTGTACAGAATTTAGAAGGCATCAATCAATGAGATGACTAGGGCTGAAAAACAGATGAGTAATTTTGCATCCCATCAAAACAAGAGAACTAACACAAATAACTAGATAAGTCCAGCCGTTGGTCTCAAATTTAAACAAGTTTAAAAAATTCACACAAACTCCCTTCACTGGATTACATTTTCGCTTGTCTGACAATCTCCTTTACGTAAGACTTGAACATCTCGCCAAGGCCCAAGTTCCAACTCATGGTCTATCGTCTCTACTCAACCGCATAAGAGGCACAATTAAATGGACATTTATCCAAAAAACGTTGCCATTTTCAATTGGAGCACCTACTATGTCTCCACTGCTATCAAGTATAGCAACTAATCAAAATAAATAAACATATATATCCCGATTTGTGTAACCTCCCCTTACTTCCGAGACTTGAACTCGTAACCTCTAGGTCATACGGTAACAACTTTAACGTTACGCCAAGGCTCCCCTTCTATAGCAACTCCTCAAAATAATAAAACAAAAACTATCGACCTGTTAAGCACAAAATACTTCAAAAATAGCAGTGTGCCCATTAAAGTAATATAAACCCTCTACATTATCACACAGAAATCAAGTAGAACTTTACTATGGTGTCCGTTTTAAATAAAAAAATACCAAGAACAGAAAGATTATAAACCAAGAATATTCAATGCATTGTGATTCATCTGTTCATGAAAGAACAGAAATTAAACAACATGAATCAATTTCCAAGATACTAGTTGAAGGTTACTTGCCTCTGCATAAGCTAGATGATATGGAGAAACTGTTGGTTGAGACAATATCAGCTCCTCGTAACAAAAGGCTGCTTGCTTATACCTAATCAAGGAGGGAGTTATAAATATATAAATAAGCAGTAAATTTTGTTAAATGGTATTACAAGAATGACAATCAAGATGCCTCACATTTGTAGAGACACATAGATCTCAGCAAGTTCTCTCCAAGCATCATGATCTGACATAAATCTGATACAATTTCAAACAATTTGCAATGTGTTAGTAACAAAAAAATTCTACTGTAATGTAATGGAACAGATTCCTATAGGTATGGATAAGTTCCCACATTTCTAAGTATTTGTTGAGCAAATCAACAGCAACTTTCAAATCTCCTTGTGCTTTTGCAATAGCAACCTTTCTCTTGTAGATTATCTGCACAGTATAGGTATAAGACTTGCAATTCATTGCTCAAGAAATTCATAACAAAGTCATGACTTCTAAAGAACAAACAAATAAGAAAAACAAATAACTTTGGGGAATAACAGAGTTGCATCCAATTCCACAACTTAATAGTATCGTCATCTAACTCTAATCACATATGCTAACAACTCAAGCTAATAAGAATTTAACATCTGGACTTATAACCAAGTGTTTTCCATTCAAAACTCAGAATAAAACAAGAGGAGATTCAGAGATTGAGATTTGAGGCAGCACCTGATCAAGTGGGTTGTCTTCTAGAAGGCGTGCATATACTTTTTCTGCTTCGGCCCATGAATTTTCGGCCTCAAGCAGCATCCCCTCTAATCTTCCTGAGAATTTTTGCAAAAAAAAGATAACTACTGAATGTGATAAAATTAACATTTTGCAGGTCCAAAAATCACAATACACTAAATATTGATAATAAATCACAAAAGATTTTGCATCCTCTGTGCCTTGTTTATGGAATACTATAAATTATTTCTATTGTGTACCTATGAATTTGCTCAAGTGATATGATTTTGCAACAAGGCATTTCACAAGAGCAAACCAATGACATTCAATTGGCATTGCAAAAAGCAGGGTAGAGGTAATGGTTGAAGAAATTGAGGATCTATACTTAAGAACCTAAGATATGGTAACCCTACTGCCAGTCAACATGCTAATGACAAGAAAATAAAATGAACCCTGATTTAAGAGTTAAGACCACATGCAGCCCAAAGGATGCTCAATTGCAGTACTTTGTAGGTTGGATCATGCCTCATTGTGGCAAAAGGTGATAACCGTCACCCCGAGGACACCTCCAAGACCGCCCCAAGCACATTCGAAGGGAGTAAATCACAGGGGGTCATTCGGCTAGCTGAGGGGGCCGCCTAGCACGAGGTAAACCCCACGATTCGAACCCGAGACCTATTATGGCAACTCATCACCCGAATACCAACTTGGTTATGCTCGTGGGGGCGATTGGATCATGCCTCATGGTTGCATAGAAGGTTGGCTTAGCATAACCAATGAGACACAAATATTGAAACTTCACAGCCTGCTGTGCTGAATCTTTTAGATATCCTAGGGGATCAATTGAGGACCAAGAACCCTAAAATTTTGCCATAGGCTTAGTAAATTAATAAGGTTTTGATTACCTTGTTGACACCAATAAAAATAATATAGTTGCTTATTCATTTTAGTAGATGCATAACTGTTAGGTATTATGTTTATTAATATTTATGAAAAACATAAAATATGAATTAGAAAAACTCACCAACTCTTAGGCTTCCAGGGAATTCCTTAGAGAGAACTGCAACACAATCCTGCAAAAAAGGATAATAAGTAATTTATAGGAACTACATTCCAAAGTAAAGTTGTGATAGCTTTAACTGCAAGAAGGTTAAATGTTGAAAAATTAAAAAGAAATTGATGGAAACATGGTTGTTTTTACCCAACCAATCACTCATAATTAATAACCATTAAATGCTTCTCAGACTTTCTGAAAAAAGAACTTGCAATAAAAACTTGACTCTCAGAAGGTACTTCGAGAAAAACAAAGATAATAGTCCAAGCGGCAAGCCGACAAGCATTTGTTTAATTATTCTAACAGTTACCGCTAGTTTTCCTCAAGCTAAATTTTTCATGAAAACTTGAAAGATTGAACATAACTTTTTTACACACAATAAAAAAGCCTAAATAACACAGATTCATATACCAAGTGTAAATGGGGTCAAGTGGTCAATAAAAAAAATATTCCAAACTAATCATATAAAAGGCACATATAAAGGTGAAGGTACAAACACAAAACAAAGCTTCGAAGTACATAACATGCAAGATCATGTGCTTCTGCAAAGTACACCATGAACTATAGCTCAGTGATAAAACAACCTTCAAGGAAGGAATTAAAATTTAATTAAATATATGGGCCAAGATAAAGGATGTGCACACTCTATGAGAAGCTATGTGTGTATGCAATCATGTGTTGCTGGTAAGTGCATCGCACAACTATTGTTTAGAGGAAGTAAAAATACGTGCAAGGAAGCAAAATACAATTGGATACATAGGTAGAGATAGAAGATTTATGTAGGTTGAGTTAGCGGATGTGTGTGTACAAAATCATGTGTTGCTGGAAAATATGTCACATAATCTGAAAGCAAGTTAAATGAACTTCAAGGAAGTAAAATATAATTAAATGCTGGTTCAGCTAGAAATGTGTATGTGGACGCACATGTGGAGAGGGAGGGAGGGAGAGAGAGAGAATACCTTTGCAACATTGTGTTGCTGGCAATCAAAAGCAGCAAAGGCTACCTGCTCATAAAGAGTCCATTCTGTATTAAAAGAGAAACTGTAAATATTTTTTTCATCCACTATTCAGGTTGACTTTTCAGCATATGTGAATTTACATATGTTTGCATTGGCAACCACAGAAAAAAGGCACCATGTATAATAGTTTGAGAAGGAATAAACCTTCAAAACCTATAACTTATTTCAGCAATAACATGATTAAGAAACACATCCATGAATCATGAGGTTTTTGACATAGTTAATAACCAATTGTCAAGTTGTAATGTGACCCTAAACTGTTTCTTATCCAAATTGACACTAGCCTTGGCAGTTGAATGTGAAAGGTAAAGCTCAAAAAATTCCTGGTATCTAAAATAACCTGGAATTGGTGTGGCTTTCCATAGAGCTTAACAGAATATAAGATAGATGTAACCAATCTCAAACAGGATCCCAAATAGTCGAGGCGCTTTAGTCGTTATAATTGAATTACCATGACGTAAGTTCTCTTTATAATTCTCCAGTTAGCTATGTTTATATGCTAAATCATTTGATATCAAAAGTCAAAACAAACAAGAGAGTGACAAACTGAAATAGGAAGAAAACTTGCAACTCACTTTGGGTTGTGTTGTTTCATAGAAGCAACACCATGATCCAAACTACACAGCAATATTATAACTTGTCAACCACATGTAGTGGCAGTGAAGCCAAAAAAAATGCCTAGATATCCTCCACAATTATATCTCCAGTTGAAGATAGATTGTCAGAGAACATCCAGTGAAAGAAAAAACTACATATAACCTAATTCATGCCCAATACATGTGCCAACTAATCTACAAGTCAACTGTGGACTACACATTCTCAGCAGAACTCAACTTAAAACACACATGAATTATATGGTGGATACCTCAAGTTATAGTCTACAATCTGCCAGCAATGCTGGCTATTTGTGACAGCAGGCTATCAACTTAAACATTCAACCTCACTGTTCTAACCATTTGTTGAATGTTTTTTCTGTGCCTCATGGAGAAAAGAATATGCAAAATTCCAATATAATAAGTTAGTAGTTCCATTAAAATAACATAAAGTATCATTATGACATAAACCTGAATCTCAGTAGGCTTTCTAGCTCAGCTCTTTATTTTATTGCCCAACCAACAGAAAAGTTTAGTTCCAGGAATTTACAACCTATCTACATGCTTAAGCTGTCTGGTACGAGGTGAATTACACTGAAACAGGCACATCAATGCTACCAAAAAGTACAGCGTTTCATAGTTCCACACGAGATAGATATCAGCAGAAGACTACCTACCTGATTTGATAGGAATAAATTTTCCGCTGAAAAACTTTTGACACGTGAACTGGCGTCAACAAACTGATTGGATCTACTAGCACAAATTCGAGAAAAGCATTTTCCATGGCAAGGTGAGATTTTCATTCTCTTAATCGAATACCCTACTACTTCCCCCACAACAATGTCGCCCACACACCAAAACAAAAACGCATATAGCCAAAGGGGGACGTGTATTCAGGCTTCAAAAGTCCGGATGTAGGCATCTCATCTTACAGCCCTACGATCTATGGAAGCTCGGAAGCGATCTCCAATAATTATAAAGAAGCACCAACAAATTAGATCAGCTAACGGGACATACCTTCTCCTCCGAGATTAGATCGGGCCTTGGGGTCGTTCAGGATGGCGAGGCCGTGCTTTAGGACCTTGTCGGATCGCCGGGGTTTGAGCTTGCGGACAAGACAGAGGTATTCCCACGCCCCTCCGCCGCCGTTCTCCACCTGGATTTCGAGCCGATCCAACCGAGCCGCCTCCTCCGCCCCCACCATCGCCGGCGAAGCCTGCGCGCACAGAGAGGGGGACACCAACAACGAGAACCGCCGGCTCTGGACTCTGATCGATAGACCAAGAAAAAGACACCCACGTAGGACTTAACGGGTGATAACGCAAGGCGGGCCCGGCCCGCAAGGGTATGATTTCGTGTCATATTTATTTTGTACCCTAATTCATTATCGAATAAATTTAACGTTAAAAAACAAATTTTAAAATATTTATTCTATCAAGTATATCTAAAAACTATTATTTCTGGCTCATAAAAAATCTTTGGAATTCAAAATTTATCAGAACATCTCTTTAAAGTTTTCAAACTTGTGTTCCACAACGATTGACATGGAAATTATTTCACTCGACAAAATCTAATTTATTAGAGTTTGAAATACATCATATAATAATAAAATTCAATTATTTAATCTCGATGTTAATATTGTATAAGATGATCTATTTCTAAAAGGATTAGATATTAGTAGACAACAAAATAGTATTTTAAAATCTCACATGACCATTTATCTAAATAAAATTTAAAGTTGACCAACAAATATATCATTAATTATCTTAATGTAAATAAGTGTCCCTTCGGAATGGACTAGTGACTAGTGCATGGAGTGTTGCCACAATGAGGTCTAGGGGTCAAAACCTGGCTAATAGTCAGGTTTTTGCCCTCCCTTATGCACTAATCATTGTCCGGGCTAGTAGCTCCCGTGATTTACCTCCTCCGTGTTGGTCTAAAGACGAATTGACAGAAATATTAGGGCGAACGAATCACCTTTTACCACAATCTTAATATAGGTCTTACTCTCACTTTATATTAATTACTTACTCTCATATTATTTATTCACCCTTGGATTATAGTACGATGATAAAGAGTAGGGCAAACTTCCTAAATAATGAGAAATTACATTTTATGTTTGATTGTCCATTAAAACTATAGCTACTTCCTGATTTATTGTGATAATCATTATGAGACTTAATCAGTTATCATCTTCAGAATTATGGATAGTAAAACTTAAATATCAAAATAATATATAGACACACGCATATAGAGCATATGAACTTGAAGAGAAAAAAAAACATATACTAGTCATAGATTATTTAATATTACATGGCATATAGTTACGTTGTTTTTAATGCACATGTATAATTCCTTCTCAACTGGTGCATCAGATAACTCCATGGATAAATTTGTGAACAAATTCTACAGCAAAACAAATATCTATAATCTATGTAGTCGAGAGTGATATTTCCTCTTAATCATCTTAATTTTTACTCTTCATCGTGCTATGGGACCGACGGTGAAAAATATTCAAGGTTAGCATATGAAAGTGATATTTCATCAAATCAAGTAAAATTAGAGTGCAAATGTTTACTTTGGGGTGATAGATATAATCATATAGGTTTATTCATTTTACCGTGGAAACTTGAGTCACTCTCATATTATGCAATATAGCTATGTACATCCGCCCTTGGCGCAATAGTATGATAGTAAGCAATGGAATGAGCTCCCTAAGTAACGACAGATCGAATTTCACTCAAGGAATATTTTTTAATTACTTTTGATATTAGGTCATCAGTTACTTCCTGATTTATCCTAATGAACGATAAAAAAATATTCATGGGATTAGGTCGGCCATCTCTAAAATTAGTCAAATAGCAAGAATTCAATACATGGATTACAAAATTATATATATACCCCTCCTAGCTATGGCTGTAAACAAGCCGAACTAAGCTGAGCTTTGAGGTGTTCAAGTTTGTTTGATAAGGTAATCAAGCCGAGCCGAGTGGAGCTTAAAATGAACCAAGCTTTTGAAATAAGTGTTCAAGTTTGGCTTGATTTATTTTTTATTAGATTGAGTTTGTTTGAAACTTGGCTTGAGCTTAGTTCGTTTAGATGTTATCAAGCTCTCAATTCAAGCTTGGCTTGAGCTTGGTTCACACTTAGTTCGTTTAGATGTTATCAAACTC
>JBBMJZ010380005.1:0-16403 GCA_037833815.1 Zingiber zerumbet
TAATATTTGAATGCGACCATACAATTTTTATGTTGAATGTTCAATCGTGGCTTGCCAAGTTGCCATGTGAGGGAAGTCCAAGCGAGCACAACCCACAAAAAAACACTAGAAAATCCAAAATAAAAAAAAAATCAAAAGATTTTCATAAAATAATAGGAGCTCGTGTGCCCGTGTTCATTGGAGATCGAATCCTCTCTCTATAAAATCTCTTATATCATTCTCACTCGTCGCCATAGCCTACCACCGGCGGTTGGAGCCGTCGACCCAACCAGAACTATATCATGAAAAGAAGGTGTATCAGGGGATCACTGTAGGTATGATTAGCACCGGAATCCTACCAGATTTGAGTAAAATTTCCTCTACCGTCAATCAAAACTCCTGCTCAAATCTGGCCAAATCCCGACACCGATTGTACCGACGGCGATCTCTAGGTTCACCTTTCCTCCATAGTATAGTTTTGATTAAACTGACGATCAAAACTAAATTCAATCCGAGTTGATAAAAATATATTAAATTAAAATTAAAGATTTTAAGGTTCGGATCAGAAATTAACCCGGAAAAAAAATTCAGACTCCAACTGAGCTCGGATTGACCCGGTGAATCTGAATTATGATTTTAAGATATTGTTTAGATAATTAAACACTAAATATTTAAATCTATAACATATTATTATCATATAATTTAAACGAGGTTTGCTATTACGAGTTTAATTTAAAATACTAATACTATGTAATTTAAATTTTTATTTAATTATTTTATTAAAGAATAAACGAATAACATCACACAATAAAAAATTAAATATAGTTGATTGGGCCGAGTCATTCAGGTTCAGATTCAGGTTCAAAATTTCGAAGTTGGTTTCTGATTCAGATCATATTCGGGTTGAAATTTTTTATGTTTTCTGGCTTCAAAGCTCGGAAAAAAATCCAAAAGCAGATCACATAAATCCTCTTCCACACAAAATGGCAGAAAAATTTACAAGAATATATTCGTTCAAAATGTGATGACAGCAACAAAATCTGAGTTCAAACATACCGGAAATAATCGGGACAAAGCGATATTGTACCGGTTCCTGGCCATAAAATTTTGTGTGCTAGAGACATACACACAATGTAGCGATAAAGTTAGCAAATAAAAGCAATAAAACTTGGTCATTCATCAATGGACAACTATGGACAAAATTCCAATAGCTCCAATCAGGAAGAGTAGCATGGGTTTTCATCTGCTATGAACAGAAAAAAAGCTGATGAGAACCTGAAAATTTGTTTATGTAGCAGCGGAAAATCATAATGCAGTACAACCACTGTCGGTATAACCGTAAACAGTCAGTTGTAGGATGCGAAACTCGGCCAATAACACAGAAGTTTAGACTATACAAATGCCGATTTATGAATACTGGAAACTGAAAAATTAGTACACCACCCTAGATCTAGTGGAGAAGAAAGATTGTCTACTGGATCCACCAAACGACTGGGCATTCTAGTGCTGAACTAGCCCATGATCCTTAATCTATGCAACATAGAGCAGGCATAGAGACGAAAGCTCGCGAGCTTATGTGTGGTAGTAACACATTTGCCATTTTGATGGGATTCATTCTAACATGGATAGCTGATGCAAGCAAATGGAGAATTAAAAACTGTAGAATGCTAGCACTAACACACCCTGTAGCTTTGAAGCTTGGTGAGAATTTGATTCATCCCTTACATTACATAACCGTGATGGCATCTTGCTTTTCTGTGTTCCATGAACTTGTATGTTAACTACTGAAAATTGGGTATTCTACACAATGTCACTATTCCAGTAAAATGCTTGATTTTAATCCAAAACAATACACAGGAAAGTAAACGAAATGTCTAGCTTAAATGAAAAGTTATTGAAGTATGCAACAGCTAATTAGCTAGAGGTCCAACACGATGTGTATGCAAAAAGCAATCAGGAAATGATCGAGAGAAGTTACAATTTGTTACTATAGTTGTTTAAATTTTGGTCCCATTTTGTTGCTCATACACTGATACACGAATGTTTCATAAACTATCATATCACAGTTATACTTAAGTGTCAACCCATTTCGAGTGCAAAATGCAAAGAGTTGTCTGCTAAATAAAATGTAACATGATTATGATGGGCTTACATGATCCTCAGTAGATTAGGTAGGAAATATGCAACTTATTTTCGACCTTGATCACTGAAGAACTGTTCCAAACTAGTTGAAATGAACACATTAGGAGCCGTTTGTTGAGGTCCGTCTGGTGTCACATGGAGTAAATATTTGATGAATCTCTGCAGCCATGAAAAGAGAACATATCAACTGACTTACAAACTGAAATTTAATGAAAGACAGTGTATTTTATGGAACATGAAGACAGAATTTCAAAGATTTAACCTCAATCATATTGATCCAAGAAAAAATAGAGAGGAAGGTATACTAATTTAACAGGTTGGTCAAAGAGGCATTCCATTCTCAATCGGCAAGTCAAGAGTACAAGTGATGGGTTCAATCAGATGTACTTGCCATTACAGTTGCAAAGAATAATAGTTACCATGCTTGATAGATGATTACATCCTAAAGGACAGAAGTATCACTTAGTTCTGTGAAAGATCAACACTGACAACTTGAGGTAAAGAAGGCATTTGTAAAATGAGGCTCAATCATGTGGATCATGTAAAATCTTGGAAAGATGGAAAGAATGCTGTCAACGACTCACATAGATCTTTCTTTGACTTCATAGAGAACCCAATTATAGCAATATCAAATATTGGATTTCAATCAAGTGTAACCCAGTAACAATCACATTTGCAAAGAATAGTTGCCATTTCCATAAAGGTTACATCCAAAGAATTTAAATGGCTTGACCCTGTGAGAGATCGATGATAGACATCAAAATGTGAAAAGAGACAATGGAAAACATTGAAACTCAATCAAGTGGTTAGGAAATGTCTCAAAAGGAACAGTGTATGTCTCAGAGGCATATTTTTCTTGATACTGCCGAGAAACAAAATTAAAACAACCTCATCTACTATTCTTTTTGGTTTAGTAACTGCTCACTGAAAGCTCTAAGTAGTTAAAATCATTTTTGTAAAATGACAAAGAGGTTGATAGAGATATTTTATATAAAATACAAGTAGGACAGTTCAAATAAAAGACATTTGGTATTCTTTGTGATTGTAAGGTACCTATAAAGCTTAAAGGAAAGTTTTACAAAATGAGGATTAGACTTGTTATATTATATGGAGCCAAATGTTGGCTATAAATCGAGCACATGAGTAAAAAATGAGAGTCCCAGGTATAAGAATGTTAACTAGATGGCATACAAGGATGAGCAGTATAAGAAATGAAAATATTAGAGAGAAAGTCAAAGTAACGTTTATTGAAGGAACACTCTAAGAGATACATTTAAGATGGTATAAACATGTACTCAGGCAACTAATAAATTCCCTAATTAGGCAATGTGAGACTTAACAAATATGTACATTAATCGTGAAAGAGGCAAACCAAAGAAGACTTAGTTAGCAACGATAAAATAGGGATAAATTCATTTAAATATAAATGAGGATAAAGTAGGTAATAGAGCCTCATGACATAGGAGGATTCGTATAACTGATCCTACTTAGTGAGATAAAGACTTGACTATTATTGTTGTTGTAGTAACTGCTTACTATATAATTTGAGATGAACTATATAATAGTACTTTATTTAAAGTATTGTTTTATAACAAAATTTAATTGTTGATGCTTGGCCTAAATGATAAGATTTCAATATAACATTATCACCACACTTGGGACACTTTGGAATGCATCACAGCATGTGGTGTGATTCCAATAACTTATCATAATGGTATTAATCTGTTTAATAAATAAAAAATTTATGACAATATCTATTTAGTTAATCCTTCTATTTTGAAAATCTTGTTGAATTTGGTCAAAGCCGATTGAAAATTGCATAAAACATGAAAGATTTCACTACCAAATCTGAGCTACTTCGTTCAATATAATTCCACATCCATCTCAAGTTCACAAGCCATATACCCTTTGTTCTCTACCATCATAAAGCCAAACCTGGTAAGAATCAAACTAGAATCATTTGGAGTGAATGGATCCCTATGCTTGTCCATAAAGGAGTGGAGTGCCACTCTCAAAGTTGGGTGAGCCAATTTCCCTCCATTTCCTTGCGGCCTTGCAATGCCATTCCTTCATGATGTGAGGTGCTTAGGAAGCCTAAGCAGGAAAAAAGACCTTTGATGATACCTCATGTATTCCCTAAGCCCTTCCTGCTCTCACACCGTTCATCCCAGGTGCCAAAGCTTATTGTGTTTTGGAGGTGAAGCTTCCTGCTTTACCTCTGCTTTCAAATCTCAGGGCTTTGTCTCACAAACACCAAACAAGACAAGGCTGGTACCAACCATACTATTCTTCCCAGAAGAACATTCGTATATATGTAGGTCCCGGGGAAGGATCCATTGTACGCAGCCTTACCCTACTTTTTGCAAGAGACTGTTTCTAGGATCCAGAAGAACATTCGTATGCAGAAATCAAATCACGGTTAGATTGAAACTTCCCAGAAATCACGATAACAGTAGTCATGAATAAGCCTATCAGATAAAGGGTCCTGAATGGATCAAAAGAACAATCTAGGGTTTGGACTGTGTAGTAATCATATTTAATTCTTCTAGGGTTTGAACTGTGCAGTAATCGTACAATTGTTTGTCCCGACCCAAGTTTAAGCTTAGGATGATATGGTCAGATAACAAACGAAGTGTTCAACATATCACAATCATATACAGAAAAACAAATAGCCACATACAGAATAAGATTGAAACTTTCCAGAAATCATGCTGACAATTTGTGTAGAAAATAATGGGAAATAGCATAATACTTCTACTTACAGTCAACTGGTGTACAATTTCAGTACTTGCATCAATATGCCAATCAGGTTCCAATTGTCGAACAAATGATATGCGCCCATTCTCTGTACTACAGAAAAGAACCTACAAATCAGAGAAAATAAAGATTGGAACGATCAGAATGACAGAAAAGGTTTTATTTGTGCTATGCTTAATGTTACAAAGGATGCAGAAAATGAAACACAAGTTCTATAATTCACAGATAAATAAGCTATTTTTTGAACATATACTCAACGACACTCAAGAAAGAAAACATGAACCATTGGGTTCCATAAAAACATATCAAAATGTGAATATTAAACACAGACTGGCAATTTAAGTAAGAACTTTAATTCAATTTTCGTGAGATAGAATAAGTTTACTTCTCTTGGCAGTAAATACTTTAGCAACCTAGAGAACTTCTGGAAAATGGATCTGTATCAAAATGAGCATCATGAATCCAAGTTATTTTCTAAAAATAGAAGAAAATTATTGTACTTCCAGACTAATTTTGCTAGTTAAGCTGATTATCTCTCTTACAGATAATAAACAAACTGCATCTGCAAGCCAAACTGAAATGCTGAAAAGGAGCAGCAGCAAATGCTTGAGGGATCTCTTACAAGTCCCAGATAGACTTCAGAAACACATAATAAAGGATGCTGGTTTACAAGTATGAATGATGAAGGCACTGCGCTACTCTCACTCGGGAAACCTGACATACTGACATCTCTTGGTGAAACATCTGATCAGTGATCAGTGGCATTGAAAAGCTAGGATTTCCATCCAATATCAGTGTCTTCAGGTCAATTCCAAAATTTTTAACTGCCTAACCAATTACCTTGTACAAAAAAAAATAATAGTGTAAATATTTATCTTTCTGATCAGTATACTGCCTAGTATAAGGGTATTAATCAAATCCTACAAAAGTATTAGACTGGAATAGATAAGGAATAGAATAGTTATTCCTACGTAATATAATGAACAAGAACAAGGAATAGACAAAGAATAAGTATTCCTTAACTTAGTTCATCAACTAGAGTAGTCTTGAATATCTTTGTAGTTGACTGGTAGGAAAGTCATAAAGGATATACATGGAATAATATTTACAATAAAAAATCCCTATAAAAATAATATATATGACTCGTCTTATTTGCATGGTTTACTTGACCATAGTCCGTTTGGCACACTGGACTACCCAACATATCACAACTGCCCAACCCGCCAAACTAATTTGGTTGGCCTTTCCCACCTAGCTTGACCAACCCACCCGACCTAACCAACTCAACTAGTCCATCCAGCCCGTCCAAACCCGATCTGAACTAACCCAACCGGCCTAGCCTGACCAGACTGCTTGGCTTACCTGCCTTGTCTAGCAGCCTACCCAACCCAATCAACCTTTCTGGCCTGCCCAGTTGAAGCAATCAAATGTGTTATTTAAAGGATGAAATAGACAAAGAGTAGTTATTCCAGGAATAGAGCAAGGAATAGCTATGATTTATTATTTATGAATTTAAAATAACTATGGATAAGTATCTATGGTAATTTTTGCAACCAAATGTAGCTATTCCTATGAACCAAACATACCGCTTATGAAGTGTCATAACCTTCTTGAAAAAATGAACTATTGCATAGACTTGTAGTGAACCTTCGCATTTCAAAAAGTGGACTCTAATTCATGAATAACTCATTGGAAACACACAAAAATATGCCATGTCAGAATCTGTAAACTTTGGAAAGTAGTAATCAAAATGGATAACAAATTTTAGACTGCATAGTGCTACTGAAACAGTTGTAATACCACTCAACAATTTAATATTTCTTGAAGAAGACTGGAGAATGCGTATTTAGTTTACTCATTGTACACCAGACAACTTCCTGGCAAGCAAATGAAAGATGCCAAAGCTAAACAAATCAACCAAGAGACAATAAACCAGCTTCTCTACCTTTATAAGGATGGAGACAAGATAGAATACTTGAAACAAGATCACCCACCTTATCTCTTACCAAACCACCAGAGGTAAAGACTCCAGAATCCTCCAACGCTGAAAGAACCCTTTCCTGTGTCACAAAGTTCTTCATGAGCCAAATTTTCTTTACATTAACAGCATTAAAGGATAAAGTTACTAACAACAGTAAGAAATCCTGCAGAAATATTATCAACACTGATAAGCAATTATGATCCTATATCACAGAGAACACCTAGATGCCAAAAATATCCCCAAACATTTAAATTAGCTTAACTAAATGCAGTAAGGATCTTGGCATTATAATGGAATGACAGCAAAAATAATCTTTTATGTGGATAAAGTTATCTGTTTACTGCATTGATACCAAGAAGTGGATGGATAGACATAGTCAGGAAAGCTGGTAATACAGTGAAGGATATACAGCATGACAAACATTTATGTTCTTTTCTCTTCATCATTTTTTCTGTGCTATACACATCAAAATTGTAGAGCAAACTAATTGCAATAGAAGGCATAATTAATTGATTTGACAGGGGATACTAAATAATATGGAAAAAACATGTGCAATTATAGACATGAGAAATATGTACACACACACATACATACATAGATACACATATGTATATATGTGAATCTTATGTTCAATTAAGATTGATGAAAAAATCATTATCTAACTAGTTGCATTTAGTGTCATACTCATGCGAGACCCAAAAAATATGCCAGAAACGAATCTAATAAATTCTTAGTTTCAGAAAAGGTACACTAACCCCACTTTCATCATCAAGGATTCTTTCCATGAGATAAACATCACAGAATTTTGAGATCTGCAAAAGGACTTCCAGCACAGACGACCTGACTGTTGCACGTGTCTGCTAGAAAATACTAGGAGTGTTACTGCATTAAGTAGATGGTCATCTTAGATGGCAAGGCAAGATGGGATGGTCACTGACCTGGAGCTCCTCTGGAGTTGTTTCATCAAGAACTACACCCAGTAACTGACATGTTACCTATAAGAGAACAGGACATGACGTAAAGAACATACAACTGAGTGGATAACAGAACATGAACTAAAATAGTCCACATTTTAAATGACTACTCCAATTCATAAATACGATGCCCATTGTGACAAATGTGCATTCTTAGTTCTTAATACGACAGACACATTCACATCATATATGTACATTTATGATCTAAATGTCAACAGTAAAAGCAAAGTGTGGATTATCTTGTATGACCAAAGTTCAACTCACTGTTAGAAAATTTATAATAATTTGCTTTTCTTTATCAAAAATTGCAATACACAGTAACATAACATATTTATAAGTCTTTTGCAGTATTACTAAAGTATCTTGCAATAGAATAAGCTATAGAATTTACACAAGTATATATAGACCCATCAAAAAATCTTAATTTAGGGGTACCAAATGCAGAACTAAACCTGCTGCAGCTAATACCTAATATCTTGCATTAGACTATATTGCATCAAGATCACAAGGCAAGTTGATCTTGATTCAATAGTATAGTTTGATATAATACATGTACTACTACAAGATCACAAGGTAATGACTTTGGCATTCTAAGTAAAATTATTGTAAGAACATATAATATATAACAATAACTCACAAACAATAAGAACTAATTTTGTTGGTGAAATCAACCTATGATCAAATTGACCAAGATTTGAGTTTTGATCTTTAAGCAATATGTTTGTTGATTATGTTAAGTAGGTCAAGGTTTATGATTGTGGTCAAGTGGGTCGAGGTCGACCAGACATTTGATAATCAAGAAGTCCAATAGGTGTTAGCAATGGAAGTCTATGGAGGTCAACAAGGACTAGATGTCTAGCAATTGGTGGGAAGTCTAGATAAGTCAAGAATGACATATGTTAGGCAGATTGTGGAGGATTGGATGTTAGGCAAGTGATACTGTGATAGGAGTCCTGACAACTCAAGGTTGCCTGATGTCACACAAGTTTGAAGTCCTAAAAAAGTAAACTCTAGGCAAATGAAGTCCCAGTAAGTCAGGTTCCTCGAGGATAGGTTTCCAGACAATGAAAGTTCTAGTAGGTCAAGGTTAACCTAAAGTTGAGCAAGGTGAAGTCTTAGAAAGTTGAAGTTGGTTGGATACTAGGCAATGGGTGAAGTTCCAAAGACAAGTAGTATCTAGGCAACTGAAGTCTTAGGTGGCATTTGGTTAAATGATGGGAATGACTATGGGTATGGGTTTAATAGTAAGGTGGAATGGGAATGGGAATAGAAATGAAACCCATCTAGTTATATGGGTTTGGTTGATTCCCATAATCTAGAAATCATTCCCAAACCCACAATCCAAATACTATTTTTTACTATCATTTCATTCCCTCATTCCCAAACCCATCAACCAAACACCCTCTTAATAAATTGAGGTCAACGTATACTAGGCAGATGAGGAAGTGTTGGAGATGTGAGGTCTTTTGGCGCAGTAGAAATTCAGCCTTGTTAAGGTTGGAATCAAAGTATGAGTTAACTAGTGAAGTAGTATTAGTCGACTACTAAATCTAAGACCACGAAGTTATGATTTGGACAAATTCAGGATTTGAACAGAGTCAATTGATGTTGCTTAGCAGTCGACTAATGAGTTAGTCGATTGAGCAGTCAACTTTGCCAAAAATCAAAACAAACAAAATATTTATGTTTGAGGAGTCAATTGCTGCCAAGTCAAGAAACCATAAAAGAGTTGTTATTGGGATAAAGCTATTCCTAAATATTCGAATTTTGACATGGAACGGTGAAGCATTCGACCAGATGTTCATTAGTCGACTGGGCAATGATTTTTAGATTTGTGAGGAGGCTTACAAAGGCGTTTTACAACAATGTTCTTGAAGGTCCTTTGGGTGAGTGTTATTACATTCTAAGGCTTCCAGAAAGGAATCCAAAGTTATCAAAGAAAAGAAAAGCAAACCAAAGCAAGACCTTGATTGTTATAAAGTTCATTTATTCATTTTATTTCTTTTTTGCTTGTATATGTCAATCCTTTCTATTTTGCTTGTAAGAACTGGATTATAGGATTGTAAGAGGTTGCTCTACCTTCATAAGGCATCCGAGAAGGAAAAAGATAGTGGTTATTGTGAGGAGTGATCCACCTTATGGATCGTAGGCTGTGGAGTAGGAACCAGAGTTCTAAACCACGTTACATCAGTTTCGCTTCTTCTTCGTTTTTTTATTTAAGTTTGTTTTATCTTTTCCGCTATGTACTAATTCTTTTAGATGAGAACACAAACGCAAAATTCACGAGTGTCTATTCACCCCCACCCTCCTCTAGCCGCTACCAAAAGTCCTACAAATTTAACTAAAGGTAGTTATAAATGAATGTATACCATCTTTTCTTTGGGAGATTCTTCATATGTTGAGGGAAATATGTAAATAATAATGGTATATGTATGCTTTGTGTAGTTAGATGAACTATGTGAAAAGCTTAGACCAGTTTGGGGAGCATGTCCTACAGCAGGCATTATGAATTACAATAACTTGCAACAGTAGTAGTTGTCACATAATTCTATCTACGACAACAATAGTGAAATTGTTCACGAAAGAAACTACATTGTAAATTCCATCACGAATCAATTTGAAACAGATTTTGATCCCAGTTTTTTCAATGGCCAGACGCAATGTGTGTGACATTGCCAACTGCAATGGAGTTTTGCGGTTGAAGGACATCTATGACAGTTTTTGCCGTTGCAGGAGTTCTATTGTTATTTGTAGTGTTCTTAGGAAATCCAATTCTTAGAGGGTTTTGCAACCCTATGTCAATGAAACTAAAACCTAAATTGAAGCATCCTTGAACTTTTTTGTTAACTTCATAATAATTAAAAATATGCATACCACCTACTGCCTAAAATAGAAATCCAGTGTATACTCGGTCCAACCACTGAAGCATCAAATGGTAAATCAAGTCATATTGCATGGCATGAGTGAAGAAAAAAGATGAGCCAAATGGAAGCAGATCTAATTTCTTAGTCAAATACTAGTTCTAAGTTGAAATGATAAATACCAAAAGCATTTGTATGGTGGTGGCTGTGGATAAAAGAAATAATTGGATGAGAGTACAAACTGTTCAGTCAAACACTCTTAGACTAAAAGTATGTAAATAATAATTTGGTCCACAGTATTTTTAAATATTCTTAGATTGTTTGCAATATCACTTTCATAATGCATTCTGACAACAGACCTCCCTCAGATTTAAGCAAATTAGGTTACAGGATTAATAACCAACGAGCAACCAATAATAAGATAGATAAGAAACACTATCAAATAGGTAAAATGCAAAATTTAACAATCACCTTACGACCATCGTTCAGCCTATGTCTCACTAGTTGCTCCAAAGAAAGCTGCAAAATGTAATTACCATGGTAAGCCTTAGCTGGCAGTTGTTAAGCTTAGATACTTCAGATGAAAGCATTAAAATACCTCTAATGGCTGGATGAATTCATTAACAGATCTTTGTGCTCTTGAATCTCCAGAGTATGAGCGAATTTCAGACGATCGGAGGCTTGTGTCTGGATGTAAGTTGTTAGTAGAAAAGCTAGATGATGTGGAAGGTCGTCTACGCTGCCTTAATTGCTGGTCTGGAATTGTTCTCCAAAGCTTCCATGCAAAAATTAGCGTAACCGCCAGAGTAGCAAGAGTTGTGATAGAACGAAGTTTCTGAAGCCAACAAAAAAATACACACTTGAGTCACTATGACAAAGATTTCTCACCAAGAGATCATATAAAAAGACGGGGAAAAAAGTTTAACATGTCATGCATAAAGAAGGTACAATATTCTATGCATAGATAAGAACATTATATGGCATGGATATGCAGTTATTAACTGATATAGATGTGAGGTACAAAGTTTCTTTTGTTTTTCTCCAATGCTACCCACAACCTAAAATGTGGGTCAGAGATCAATCACAAGAAATTGGATCACCACTCAATATATTCCTGGTTCATATATAATCTTACTTCCACAAGTATTAATACATGATAGAATTTCACAGCTCATTTCAGCTTCATCATCATCAGTAGGCTTGGGGTCAACTACATGAATTTAAAATCAACATAATAATTTTTATTCTATTTACTATTTTTTCTCATATCTATCTCTCTACCCCTTACACTTTTCATTCTAGTTGATTCAACTCCTCCAACTATAGCATTTATTAACTGCCTCTAGACATGCTCATGCCATCTTTGTTTGTACAATTATGCCCCAAGAATTTGGGTTCAACTAAGATGTTTATGTATTTGGCAAAGGGTTTAAATTAGGGTTGCCAGTGTTATTTGTGTGCATTAAGTTTACAAGTATCCTACAAGTTGCACATGGAGTTTGTGACTTGACAAGGTCAAGTTGATGGTTGACTTGGAGGTAGGCAAGTTGGTTTAGTTTGGCTTGAAGGAATGATACAAGGTAGACTTGGAGGTGATCGACGAAGGATGATACAGGACATCCGAGAGACTAGAAAATAGAAAATACTAGCGAGGTGGACTCTATAACAAGGAGCATGGAGCAGTTAATAAGTTCTGAGTTTTGATGACCTTGAACAAGGAGAGCTCCATAGGTAACATAGTGAAGTGACATGTGAAGCAAATTTAGAGAGCTTGATGCATTCAAAAGACTAACGATCTACAAGGAGAGGAACTCTAGGACAACCCAACAAATGGACTATATAGGTGATCTAGTGAAGATGACATGTGAAGCTTGGAGAGCTTGATGAAATCGAAGAACTAAGGCCCTGAGGGGAGGTAGACTCTTGGGTGTAAAGCTACCACAACTTGAAGACTTGAAACATAGTGAGTTGAGAGATTATGTGTAAAGTGTAATCTCATATTCACGCTTTTGGACAGTATATCAAGGATGATATGGGTAGACTAAGTAAGGGCTACCTAGTTTAGCTTGTAGAGAGCAGTCAACTAAGGAACAACGAATTCCCAGTTGTAGTTTGTAGTCAAGCTTGATCCTAGAGTTTTACATGGACTTACGAGGCATAACTTGAGATCCTTGAGAAGATTGAGTCAACCTTTGTTAAGTTAACTGAACGGTTGATTGTTGGCATGCAATGAATAGTTTTTTAATTTCACTACAGTAGATTTCAGTAGTTTGAATCTATTTGAAAACTAGTCATTGAAGGCTTCCCTATGTAAGCCATGGGCATGTTTTCTCTTGAGAATTGTGTTCGAAATTGACTCTAAATTTCCAACATTGTGTGGCTAAGAAAAATGTGATTGAGGGTTGTCGAAAGCATTCTTCTACAAGTTCTGGTAATATCTTCTTATTGTGCTTCATTTCTATATCTTATAAAAGAATATACTCTCATACAAGATTTTTATGCCTCATTTGAAGGAAATTTTTCCAAGCATGATCCACCTAACGGATTAATAGGCCATAAAGGAACCAGAGTCCAAATCATGTAAACTACTATGTTAGCATTGTCAATTCTTGTATTGATTTATTAGAGAAGTCAAGTTTAGAAGATATTCAACCCCCTTTAACACTCCGGCATAATTATTAAGATCATAACAATCTTAAAATATTTTCTTACATCTTATAATCTATTGGAGCTACATCTTGGATATAAGCCACTTTTCCTCATCATGTCTAGAAACTACATATATACATCTTTCTTATGTTAAACACACCACAAATTCTTTGAGACTATGCATCATCAAGCATAGTGATACAAGAAACTAAACAGCATAATTTGATTCACATATAGTTTAAATAAAATCCAAATTTTTATTCGATCAAGTAACTTGCCTATATTCTTATTTCAGACTAGCTAACATGCTAACTATCTTTCTTAAGATTGGAGGCTTGGTAAGTTCAAGTCATCTCTTTTAAGAGACAATCTCAGTTCCGTTCAACTAGAAATCCAAAAGCAAACTTTTCCCATTTTATTGTATTCAATCTCGCACCCCACCCCACAAATCCCATCAGGAACCTCACCGTGGTAGCAAAAATTTAAAATGGTTACTCGCAAAAAAATCGAATTAGAATCAAATGATGCAAGTGAAACTCTGAACCACGCCAAATAGAGTCAAAAATTGAAGGACGTAAGAAGATCGGAACCTGGAAGTCTATATCAAAGGGCAAGCGTTGGGAGAACTCCGCAAGCGACGCCATAAACCGTTGCATCAGATCGCGCAGCTCGTCCCCCTTATCTGCGTCGGGAGACTGGGAGACGGATCCCATCATGGATTGAGGCGCGACCATCTCCTCCTGGTTCTCAGATGAGAATCCTCGCATCGGCCATTTCCCCTTTCAAAAGGGGAAGCTTCATCGCATCTCGTTGCTGACCCCGTTTTTTTTTCCCCCTTTTATTGATTAATGAAATATCCCAAACAAACTAAGACTTTTTAAATTCATCCATTGCCAATTGATATTTTAATAGACACCATTGCAAATTTTTCCAAGAAGCTTAACAAAAAAATCTTTGACAAAGAAGTATATAAATGAGAACTTTTATTATTCGAATGAAAAATCCAGTGAAACTTTTAGTAGTTTTATAAAACAAAAATTAATCGTTGGGCTCCTCAGTTACGGACACATATGGAAAAAAACTCCTTTCATTAATATAATCGTCTAAGAAAAATTAATTACCCTTTACTTCAAATACTTTTAAAATTTTAAAATCATCACAATGCCATAAAATTCTTATACTTTTAATCACTAAGTAAACAATAATGTTAATTAGTTGGGTAAAAAGTTTAAAAACTTTCATGGGGATTTTTTTGGAATGAATCATAAATATTTAAAAAATATATTGAAACAAAAATAAGGTTGTGGAAGGTTAAATAACCTTGGAGATCTTGGTTGGTTTTACCTAAGTAAAACATGTGATTTGGTTCACCCTAAACGTTCTTTTATCGGCGATCTTATAGTGAGATGAATTAAGATAAATCATGATATAACCTCCTAGGTGGGAGGATATTTGATATTTGATATTTTATTCTCAAAGGAATGAACCTTGTGGAAATCAACCATTGTCTAATGAAACAATTCTATCATCCGAGTAGCTACGCCTGTGGAGGCTGTCATCAGTCGTCCACCTTACTCCCCTTCTATAGCATTCATTCCCCGTCCATCGGTTATTTATATGGTCCTTTTAGTTGTCTCATACCACTTTTTTTGATCCCTATGAACCTTGGCTGCTCTAAGTCCATTGTCAAGTCACGAACTCTCTAAACTCCATGTGTTCTATAAATAACATGTCTATCTCTTATTGGGACAACGTCGATGACTATATTTAATATACAAGGATTGACATGGGATGTTAGAATATGATCTATGATGGTTAGTGGCAGACCGATACTACTTGTTCGCTAAAGTAAACATGCCCTAAGAGTTTATTCATTACAATTTATGAATGTCAAAAGACACAAGAATGCCAACCAATAAAATTTTAAAAAAATGTTCTTAATCCTGATTGAAATCGGTAAAAGTTGGACCGCCAGTAAAATGACTTCGTAGTTAATCATAAAAAGACCTTGAAGGAGAAGAAGGGAGGTCACCAACGAGAGGGCTTTAAAGTTGACCACAAAAGGACCTGCAAGATTACAAGATGGAAGGGAAATGAGTGTTAGCAGGCAAGTCAAGGGTCCCTATCATAGTCACTCTGACACTCAAGTCAGTTAGCTGGAGAAAAATGTAAAAGATGGACAGTAGTAAGAAGAATATTATGTGTAACAAGCAAAAGATGTACCTGCCCCCACGAAGGTGGGGACCATTTTATAACACTTTTGTAATTCTCACGTTAATAGATATCATATCAGTGTAAGTGATATGTCAAATCCATGTATCTTTACTGTGGTGTGCAGTCTTATTGTCCATTTGCTATTGGTATCTTATATTCTATACAAAGATGTGGTCTCATGTGCCTCTGACAATATTATGCACAACATTAATTGTGAAATGTACTCCTGAGTTGAAAGACCCATTAGGCTTTCTGGGCGTCACCCAAATAGTGGGATAATGAGTTAGAAAGGGAGTCCAATCTTTGATCATGAGTTAACTGGTCTTTTTATATGCTTGTCCATCTTATAGGGAGTTGAGGGGGGAGAGTGTTAGAACCCCAAAGTTGTTTTGATGTGATCAAACAAGTTAGGTCCTCTGGTGTTTTAACTTTGTGTCTAAGTGTGCAGGAACTTAGGAGCACATGAAGTCGAGCAAAAAACGCAGCTAGCGAGAAGGACGTCACGGGAGAGAGTCGACGGGCTCTGTGCGTCTGAGGGACGAGGTGTTGCGGTAGAGTATGCGGGTGGATGAGAAGGAGGTGCGAGGCGTTTCCGAGGGACAAGAAGCCGGAGCGGAAGGTTGCTCAAGAAGGCCAAAAATTGGGTTCGGGTGAGCCCTATTCCGGATGGCTGGAATCGCTCAAGCGAACAAAACTGGAGCGGAAGACCCGAATCGAGGTGAGCAGAACCGGAGCAGAGGGTCCAGACCGAAAAAGTCAACGAGGTTGACTTTAAGGGCGTGTTTGGTTCGGGGTTATCGCTGATAACCTTAGTTGGTTATCAACGATAACCTTGTTTGGTTTAAG
>JBBMJZ010380011.1:0-16401 GCA_037833815.1 Zingiber zerumbet
GCAGCGCAATACCATAATCCAGGGAATCAACCGATTGAGCTCGCCCGAAGGGCGAGGGGGATTGTAGAACCGATAGGCTCGACTATAAAGGAGAGGGAGAGAGAGTCTGTTTGTTGTTTTGGGCCGTCTGACTTCCATAAGGAGCGATAGCGACGTGGTGAGATGCGCTAGGCTTTCGACTCAATCTCTAAGCCCTACGTCCCCTTATCCTTCCTCTCAACCTTGATTCTTCCCCGCCTCCCTTTGTGGTACCTTGCCCATGTGCACATGACGAGATCTTAAACTTTCCGTATTCCGTCTTCAAGCCCTCTGGTAATACAATACAATGAATTTTGGAGTGTTCGTTCTAGTCTTTTTTATTGGTAGAGCTTTGATATATCTTATCTTATTACAGGAAGTGGTGATACTAGGAGTTGAGAAGCTGAGAGTACGCGAGTTGCTAAATTCACCGGACAACCTTCTAATGTCATGGGAATAAATAGAAGTACGATAAACGATACCAGAGAAGACCCCGAATCCGTAGAATAAAAGAGAGTAAGCTCTGAGTTCAACAAAATAGGAAGACTTAGCTGATTCAGTAGAAGACACCCCATTTCTTTTCAGTAGAATAGGTTGCACAATACATAGTCAAAGTGTAAAGCTGATCCCGAGCTAGAGAAATCGAATTCAATACAGTCTCGGGCATACCGGGAGGGAAAAGAAGAGTGAATGAAAAGAGTTCATTGATTCCATGAAAAGAGATGTTGAGTGAAAGGTTGAAGGCTCCTATCCTATAGTTCATTAGTTGTAGCCATTCATATAAAAGACGGCTGAAGCAATGCTTTATACGTGCTCACTATCTTATAGTTCTGGTCGGGTACATAGAATGAACAGTATTAGCCTACGAGCTTCTTTTATCTTTTCTCTACGGAGCGGTAAGCTAGCTGTCCTATTGGATTCAAAGCCGTCATCTAAGTGTATTCATTCGTCCTAACAGCAGAGCAGGAGTTGGGGATATGATTTTTATAAGAATAGCTGAAAGCAATGGTGATCATCTGCCTTCTTACCTTACCCGAGCTTATATGGAATACGTACTGGACTACGAGACGGATTTCTCATACTCACTATACTTCCTTTCCAGCTGACGTTCTTAATGCTTTCATGGACCACTCTCACGAAAGATCCTCAAGTGAGAAAGGCAAAGGCCGGGGAGCAAAAACAAAAAACTAATGTCTTAAGACGGGAAAGGAGGGACTGTAAAGTGCTCGCTTTACTTTAATTTAGGGACGAGCAAAGCGACGTGTGACTAAAGGAAGGGCAGACTATAAGAATAGGCTCGAAATACAGATAGGAAAGATCCAGAATATTGACGTTTTTCGTTTTGGGAAATACCATAACTCTTGGAAAGATCTTTATACGTTTTGAATGAACGACTTGGTGCTAGCTGGGAGTATAAATTGCCCCAAAGGCAATTGTAGACTAGACTATATTATATTATATAAAGTTCGGGCCATTCACGTAACTTATATTCTACTTTTTTTTGTTCTTATGTTCAAAATCTCTTTCTTTATAAAAGTCGAGTCAAATGGGTGGGGTAAAGGAGTTCTTTTTCATTCCTTCTCTTCAGTTCACCGATACGAGGAAGCGAGAGTGAACCAGTCCTTTGCAGTGCTTTCCTGGTACAACTATAGATTGGATTGATCGTTACGTAAGAAAGCGGATTCAAGACCATAGGTAGTAAGCCCGACCGGCAGGGGCGAGTGAAAGGGGAAGAGTCAATGGCTCTTCATAAGCAGCAGTCGTTAAGTTGAGGGCGCCGACTATGCCTTCAGCCCGGCCACTTTTGCAAGTCGTGAGGGACGAGATCCTAAAGAACTGCCGGGGCTCGAGCCGAGAGAGAGGTTAAGTGCTCGACCGACAGGTGAAGAAGCGAGAAAGCAAAGGATAAGTCTTCGGGTGGTTCGGGCGGAGGTGGTCTCGATCCACTTTCTAGAAAGATCAGAGTCTGAGGAGTCCGCATTACTCAAATATCTTGGATAGGAGAAGAAGCCTCAGCATCATCCGAGGTCCTCGTCCCATTCTCACCCTCAAAGAGCGGACTGAAAAGAACATCTAATATGAACCTGTCCCACTCTCTTCTTTGAATTCACTCATATGAGCTCGGAAGGGTATTGAATGTGCGGATAAAGCTATCTTCTAACCATGAAGCACGGTGCCTCAGACAGAGAAGAGAGAGGAAAAAAGGTAGCGCCGGGTTGGAAATGGTGTCGTTGTCGGCTCCTTTCTCGGGGTTCTAGGGCTCTAAGTTCGAGTAGCATTCCCCTCTCCCCAGCTGGGGCAGCCAGACAAGCTCCCTCAGGGAAGTGAGACTTCTGGTCGAATTCGACTTCTCTATATTTGATACTTTACAAAGCATTCGTGTGCGCCTCTTAGTGAATGGTTAATAATGCCGGGAATGGCTATTCGAGTCTAACGACGGGAATTCCTATTAATGACGTGAAAAAAAGCACTGAATGTGTGGAATGTGTGCGATAAGGGATAGTAGATGGAATGGAAAGAGTGTGGCTTTTAGCAAGAGTCTCTCACGAGTCTAACGACGGGAATGGAGAGTAGATGGAGAAAGCCCGCTTCTTTCTATAGGGAGTTCCGTTTAGGACGGGCCATCGGATAGTAATGGAAGGGTACCCACTGGATAGGTGAGACGTTAGTCGAATTGGCGAAGAGCTGAACAAAAGTTTAATTCTTTGAACTTTTAAGTTGGGAAGGGTACCCACTGGATAGGTGAGACGATAGTCGACTGGCGAAGAGCTGAGCCGGTAGGCGAAGGGTACCCACTGGATATAGATAGGTGAGACGATAGTCGACTGGCGAAGAGCTGAGCCTAAAGAGGTAGGCGAAGGGTACCCACTGGATATGGATATGGATAGGTGAGACGATAGTCGATTGGCGAAGAGCTGAACAAAAGTTTCATTCTTTGAACTTTTAAGTTGGGAAGGGTACCCACTGGATATGGATAGGTGAGACGATAGTCGATTGGCGAAGAGCTGAGCCGACAGGCGTCCCTAAGCGCTTTCCGGCTCACTAGTAGGTGACGAGGGGATTTCTAAAATAAAAAGGGCTAATTTAATCTGCCGATGCATTCGTTCGGATACATTCTTCCTTCTTCACCCTTTCTTTTCAACCCACCCTTACTAAAAAAGCGAATTTACCTCTTCCTGGAAATGAATTGAGCGGCAACGAGGAGGTCCGGTTCCATAGTGATTTCGTCTGTTTTTGGAACTTCGATTCCTGGGGACAAAGAAAGTGACTTCGGAGTTTTGAATTCTCAGAACCTCCTTCGAATTACAGAACTTGAGGGGGTAGGCATCTCTCTTCGAGCGGCAGTGCAAGCTCGGATGGTGTTAGCGCTGGCAGAAGGTCCTGGATTAGTTTGTACCGGTGTAGGTTCCTGAGTTTCATGCGCGAACCTTGATGTTGTGGCATTGGATTAGTATGGATCCCCATATTAGTAGCTTCAGTAACATTGGCGGCTTTAATTAAGGTATGCCTTAACTTCGTTCCAATTGAAACAATTTTCATCATTCATGTCATAGATGCCATCACGCAAAGTAGGACACTCTTCGATGGTATGGCCCGCGTATCGGTGAAATGGACAGATTTGAAAATAGTCGAGACCAGGAGGCCAGGGGGGTGGTTTCTCTCTGGGCAGAGAAATGGCTTTCCAGGCCAGAAGGATGGAGAATAGGGTAGGAATGGATAGGGGGGGGGGTAGTGAGCTCTATAGGGTCCCCTGGGGAGCTTGGGAGCACCTTGTTGCTACTGAGGATCATAATTGGCCGGAGGCGCTGCGTTGTTAGTTGCGGGTCTGGGCGGAGCTTGCGCTGGGTTTTGCGGTTGCGATTGGGTAAGGAGGGGCGAAGCGGTTTTTGAGTGGGTTGGGGGCCGGCCCCGGCTCCCTGGATGGCTTGCTGATTCCGGGTGCTCCGTTGTCTCTGTGCATTCTGCTGTGCTTGAACCGCATTAATTTGATCCGGAGTGATGGTAACCTCTTGAGTTGGCTGCTGGGTTCTGAGGGTATTCTTCGGCTTGCCTTCTCCCCCATTAGAACTGTTCCTGAAGAAAGTGATAGACCTGAACTTCGTCCATCCTCTGCATGCGGGCAGCTCGTTCAAACAGTTGAGGGAATGTTCGGAAATCTCCTAGGACTCTCGCTTCCTGTTTTTGGGCCCATGCGGGTTCTCGATAACCATCTTGACTGCATCTTCCTCTTTTATGTTCCATTTTGTTTGCTTTAGCTGCTAAATTCCTCCATCAGTTAACAAAGGTAATGAATTCAAAACCGGACTGAATTTGATCATTCACCAGATCACAGAGATTGGGGGATGTTCCACCTGGTGCAACTACTGGCTGGTGAATCTGTCAATCACATCGTCAAAACTACGTAGAGCATCAAGGGGGAGAGATGAGTTCCACTTGAGTGCTTCCCCTTCAAATGACTTCTGAGAAAGGTGTTTCAATAACCCAGACTGGGAATCAAGGCCTCGGCAATCCCCACAGAAGGACAGCAAGTGGGTCGCCGACCCCATTGTATTTACTAAACTTCGGTATCTTGAAGCCTTCCGGCAGAGCTACATCTGGATGTCGGCAAAAATCCTGGAATAGTTGTGTACTTCCGTATTGGTCTGCTCTACTGCAGCTTGTATCATTGCCTCAATCTCTATCTTTCCGAGAGGCTTCTCCATGGGGACCACAGAGCGTTTATAACTCTTCAATATCAATAGGAGATTTATAAGCGAATCGCTTTCGAGTCCTCTCGGATTGACCATTCATGAAATAAGGCGCAGGAGTATCCAAGGTGAGCCGCAAGGCGAACTGTCGAAGTAGATAAGGATGAGTGAGGTGGTGCTCCTTGAGAGTCCTTGATAAGCCAATACGCAATAAATTCAAAAACGAAAACAGTAAACCTAACTTATCTACGACAAGCCCTCTAAGAGCTTACAAATATAGAGGCGCTTGGGAAGAAATGGCCATCGGTGAGCCTGGGAGCTCAGGTTAGTGAAAGCTTGTCTTTTATCTTGTAGATAATCGACTGACCTACATCGCCTAGTGGGATTTCTCGGGCCAAAAGAGGTTCGAAAGTTTCCCAAAGATTTGATTTGTTCCGCTGTTCATGAATGGAAGTAGACCCCCGTTAGAAGCAGCTATTGAGGTGGGGGAAATGCCGTAGCTGCTGCTACAACTCAACTAGTCTGTCTTTCTTTATGGGCGGTACTCTATACTGTTCTATTTCTTGAGATACTGAAGGGGGAAGACCCCAAAGAGATGATGATTGGCTCTTCCTTCATGAATACTTCCCTCTGGGCACTCATAAGAGTACTGTAAGCTAAGGCCACTCCCGCCGAGTTATTTATATGGCAATTGTTGGAGCTTATAGAGAGATCAAGATGTAACTATCATTAGCCATACTTTCACACTTGGTTTTTACCTAGTAGGATCTGGTTTTTGAGATTGAGGTTTGACGTAGTTAAATGGTCATAGACCAACTCACTCATAGCCATTAAGCTTGACTCTGCATAGTTGCTTCAAATGGGACTAGATCAGCTCAATAGCGCCCATTTACTCTTTTATGGGGAACTTTTAGAGACCTAGAAAACTAAAGATGCCACCTACAGAAAAGGGGCGTAGAAAGAAAAAGGCTTCTTCGGCATGTCTGCTCTGTAGGATGATATGAGCTCCTTATGGAACAGCTCAATCAGGGGTGATTCAGGTTTCGTCGTAGATTCAAGTCAATCCATGCTTTTGTCTTCGCCTTTCCCTAGTCTTTATTTTAGCCCATATATATGGGATGGTTTATTGGTCAGTGTGTTCCATATTCCAGTGTTGGAATATTACATACGTGGGACTCATTTCTGAGAGAAATCGCTGCCCCAAGGATATGTGAGTCGGTGGTCGATGAAGATCTTATCTACTTCAAGCCTCATGAATCAGTTAGGTTGGAGGAGTCGCTATTAGTTGGTGACTGTGGAAGTGTTATGTAGGTCAAAAGCCGGTGGAAGAGAACTAATTAAAGAAAGCCCTTAGAAAGCACATCTTTAGCCTGGCCCAAGTAAAGGAAGCCGCTTGAGCCCAAGCGATATAGGCGGCGATTGAGAAGCTTTTCCACACGGGCAGATTAATTAGAGCCCTTGCCTCCAAGCTCAGACCGGAATGCAATTGGCTTAAGAAAAGCAAGCAACTGCCGACCAGGCAAGAGAACATATAACCAATTCCAGGGAAGGATGACCGAAGACCTCAGACCGTGGAAAGCGACTCTCTAAACTAAATGGAAAAAGAGCTTATCTTATAGCAGCTCTACCAGGGAAGCAGAGCGTAGGGAAAGGGAAGTAGTAAGTGCTTTTCCTGTAAACGACTCAGCGCCTGAACGTGAGTAGCATTGGATTAGTGAGCGGTGTGACTTTCTGGGATGGAGCTCTTTACTTGAAATCCTTATTAGGTTAAGAATCGCAAAAGGTATGGTATCCGGTATCCCAAGTGGGAGGAATAAGCGCAATAGCCATCGAGTCCCCGACCCCGCTCTAACAAGAAAAAAAAAGAAAGACCAGGCGAACGGGAAATTGTTTAGATAGAAAATCCATTTCCGCTGCTCTTATTCAAGAATCATTTTATAGTGGACTTGGCTAGAAAGCCTAGAACAGATTCACCAGGAACTCGAACCAATCCCTGGACGTGGGGAAATGGAAATAGAAAGGAAAGAGCGTCTTCCTTTCGAGGCATACTACTATCGTTGTTTCTCTCCTTTGACGGTCAGATCGATCCCTTATTGAATTGAAAGGAATGATTATCGGAGTTGGGGTTCTCTCCATTCTCTTTCTCGATGAATAAGGGAGTCCGGCAGGAGACAAAGAAGAAACTATGAAAAGGAACACCGGCTTGTCGTCGTACACCTTAGCAGATTGAAAGATCAACCCGAAAGTGGAGTTCGCAGCTAAAGCCAAAACAGAAAAGAAGCGAAGCAAGGGTGGTCGTAGATCAGCTGAGTTAGAGCATGGAATGGGGGACATGACAGCACTAGAAGGATCAGGCTTCACCGACCTGTCCCCTGTCAATCACTGTTCAAAAGAAAGATCAACAAATCTCTTAAGTGAATAAGTTCTTGATTCCCGTCAATAATGAAATGGCTCTTTTCTTTTATTGCCAACCCCTATCTTTCTTTCAATTGGATGCCATGTATGAAGCATCTCTCTCAGGACCTCACCTTTACTTACTCCCTAACAAAGAAAGACAGGTAGGGGAATTTCAATGATTTCGAGTGTCAGTCATCTTCGATAGTTTAGAGAAAGGGCCTTTGAAAGACTGAAATGAACCAATCTCGTGAACTACAGAACAAGAAAAGAGGATTGCTTCAGTGAGGAAAGCTACGGAAAGTCAGTCCCGATTGACTCGATCAACAAGCAGTTGTCGGATTTCGAAGTGGTAGAAGAAATCGAAAAAGAAAGAGTGGATGAACAGGACTTCAAAATTTGATGATTTTTAGGATTTTGCTCACGCGGTAAAACCCTAAACGTTTTTTCTCGCACTGAAGTGAGGGTCCTGCTTAAGGAAGGTCGGTAAGGAATAGAGAGAGCCGGTTCAAGGAAGGGGCACTTAGTACGCACTCTCTTTGGATTGCTTTCTTCCGTTGAAGCCCTTTAGCTCAAAAGTTGGAATACCCAGAAAGGCGGAAAATAGAAAATCAGTCTGACCTGTCCTATCAAAAAGAAGGATAGAAAGTCAGAAAGGTACGAAAGGACGGCATACTCTGTCCCTTAGTGAAAGCGTGAAAACTCAATCCCATCTCTTCATGTTCACAAGTTCAAAAAATCGTAGCCTGCGCCCGGTGGGGAAGAAGAGTGAGACTTACTAGCAAGTGCCCAAAAGGCTCAACATCAACCCAACAAGAGACGGATTCTTGCGACGCGCGCAGCAGGATACTTGACTTTACGGATGGAGGATAAAGCTTATGATTTTTCGGGCTTACTACGATTTCCGGGTGCCTCATGGACAGACGCGTCGCAAGGCCTTTCCTTTACTAGCCTCCTCTTGGACCCCGGTTACTAGATAAAAAGGACATCAAAATATCTTCCAATCAGAATAATAGGGAGGGCTACCAGACCATACCTCTTCAGGAGTCAACAACTCAAGAGATGAATGTGGAGAACGATTCACCAAATATCCAGCTGTATAAAAGGCTTCAGCCAAAAAAAATTCCCTTGACAAACCAGCATTAGAAAGCATACAACGTGCTCTCTCCAAAAGGGTTCTGTTCATGTGCTCTGCCACACCGTTCTGCTGTGGGACTGTGAGATGCCTGAAAATTTCATCATTCTTGCAGAACTCACCCTCACAAAATTCCAATCCATTATCTGAATTCTTCTCCGGAGGGTTCCCTTCCCGAATGCGAATCTCTATCTCTTGGCTACAGCTTATTCTAATAGGACCCATATTGTTTCTCTGTTGTTACTTCTGAACACTAGCTAGCTCTGGACCTACCTATAGACGCCATGAGCGATCACCAAGCGGAGTTGAAAGAAAAGAGACTTGACATGCCATTCGTTCGCGAGCTCGGAACGAACGGAGCGGAAGGGATCATCCAGGGAGAAGTTCAAAAAGACGAGCACTTAGGACCACGGAGCGTTTAAGACAAGGCTAAACGAGGGTGGATGTAATTCACGCTCCTCTCGTTGTGAAGAGAGTGAGTCTATAGAGCCTACGAGCAAAATCTTTTTTGTCTCTCAATAGCCGAGTGGTTCCTTTAGTTCCATATACTATTGTACTAGTAGGGCTCGCCTATTATTCCACCCACGTCTATCCAGTTGTAGTGAGAGCGAGCTTGGTTCTCCGGTGCATGGCTATTTCCCCCGTCCAGTCCCCCCGGTTGGGCCAAGGTAATGAGATCCGGGCTCAGCCCATTTGTAGTAAACGCAGCTTAAACACTATCACTATTCCAAAACATTGATGAAAGAAAACCCAAAAAAGTGATTCCCACCCTCCCTGGGGGGTACTTGATTGATCAGGAGAAAGGTCTACTTTTTCCCCCTTATGATATGGGGGTCGTTAGCGCTACCAGTGCATTTCTTCCTCTGCTTGTCCGCTACCCAACATAATGCCTTCCGTCAGTATGAGTGAGCGTGTTTCCCAGATCCCGGTCTTTCTAAACAACAACGGTTCTAATAAATTCAGCCGCTGGTTGGGGTTAGAATGAATAAAGGTGGATAGAGATGGCAGCTACACAGAAGGAAGTCGCATACTTTTACTTGACCTAATATGCACTATTGGGATAACAATATTTCCTCTAGGTTGAAGCTGACCTTGGATTCTTATCTAAATCTAGGGGCAAGCAGTTAATCGATATCTGGAATGACTTCCCCGATCCCATTAATCAACAGAGAGTTGAAGATGTAAGAAAGAGAAAGAGAGAGAGTTCTTAGATCCGCCTAAGAGTCATTCTGAAATGAACTCTTTGCTCCTATCCGGATAAGCGGAATCATAACTGTGCAACAATCCCTACTTCCCCACCGAATCTCGTGCTGCAGGAACCATCCGACTTCTTTTTGGTCTGAACTACAGTTAATAGGATAGGGAGAAAGGAAAGTAGGCCTAAGGAGCTCCCGTTAGCAGTCAAGGTGTCTGAAGCCCGGGATTGGCTCTAAGAGAAGGCGCCAAGCTGAAAGTGAAGGTCAGTGGACTGAGGCACTAGAGAGGGAACCGAGAAAGGAGTATACAGTGGGTTTTGAGCCGTGCTAACCAAGGGTGAAGACCAGTGGGTCAAGGCAGGGAAGCACTATTTGAGATAATCAGAGTGGGTTCAATCGTTGGTAGCAAGTTAGAGGACTTGACTACACAAAAGGTGCGGAGGCGCAGAGTTGACATAGGGGTGATGCTAAGAGTAGCAGTTGGCTTGCGAGGCGCACTTCCGAGTTTATCCAAGAGTGGGCTAGAATGGCACTTGATGAAGGAGACAGACGACGCTGGACAAAGAGACTAAACCGGAAATAGAGGATGGAACCTCAGACGAATACATAGCCGGAGAGAGGGAATAGGCGGATTACGGAATAGGGGATAGATGGTGATCCACCCCAATCACCAGTCCCTCGATATAGGACTTGGAAGACTTAGAAGAATAGCATTCCGATTGCAATTCAGTTTATTACCTTAATAAAGGATAGGGCATAGAAAAGGAAGAACAGGCACTCGATAGAATACTTCCACCACTTCGACAGCTTACACTAACAGAAAGCCAGACAGACATACTACTTTTCAGACTAAGATAAGAGAGAGTTGGAATCCTGACTATGCTTACATAAATAAAAAGAAGGGACGGAAATACAACTTTCCTGGATGTTCGGGGATCAGGAGCGAAAGAACTCAATTGCTAAATGGAGGAGCGAATGATAATGACGCGACCGATAGCCCGGACTCGCTTTAATGACTAAAGGTTGGTTCTAAAAGATCTGACCGATAAAAAGAGGGAGAGGGGTTGGCAGTCCAGGTTATGAAATATCCAGCCGGTTAGTGCCTGATCCAACAGAAGGAAAAGCCTACCGCTGGGATAGTCAAAAAATCTTTGCAGCTTGAATCTCTGGGCTAGGGGCTGGGTTTGCAACAGGTCGAAGATCTTTATTAGTTTCTGCTGTCAGGATAGCAATTCTTCTTTGTTTAAATGCTACCCTCGCTCAACCTCACCCCAGGTAAACCGAACCTGGGAATACCGTAAATTTGACTTTCTCGGAGTTCCTTCTTTCTTCTGCCTCCCCAATCAGATCTAACAGGCTGGCACTCCCGGATTAGAGCTCTTGAATCCCGTGCAAGTCCTGAAAAGTGAGAATTCACTTCCTTTGATAAGGACGGACTGACTGTTTGTTCTTATCTCTTTTCTAGCAAGAACTTTGATGTCCCAAAGTAGAAAAAGAAATACACTTCTATGCCTTGGGAAACCTAGACGATCAATCTCTTGAAGAACCTATGAAGGGGTCTAGGTCACCAATAGTTGTCAAAAAGGCTGACTGACTCCCTGAAGCTTTACATACAGCTAGAAGCAAACAAGCACGAAAGGAAGTCCGTCTTCCTTTCTTCTCGGCAACAGAAAGTGTTCTCTGTTTTAGAGATCGATTCACTTCCATTGACCTAGATGGGAGTTGTCTTCTTCGACAGCGGGTTCTACATCCGGCATCCCTCTTCATTGTAGGGAGAATGTAGCCGATTTACTTAGTAGGGACCTGTCCAATTGCTAGTTTGGCTGGAGTTGTTCGTTTCGAAATGCTAGGTTGACATAGAAGAATCCGAAAGGAGATGCTTTGAAGAATTGTCAGGGCTGTTCCGGGATAGGCGACTTCTCAATCTTGGAAGATCAGAATGGAGTTGCATTCGCTTTCCCGAGCTAGAGTGGACGGATAGAGTCGAAAGCACAGATCGAAGAGATAGATCGGTCCTCTATGTTTTGAACAAGAAAGAGATTCTGAAAGTTCTCCCACGGGGCAACCCAGCCTTTGAAACAAGTTCCAATCTATTCGAGCCCTTGAAAGCAGTATAATTTCATGTGTAAAGCATAGTGAGAGTGACACAGATCCCCTTTGAAAATAGGGAAAGCAAAATCCTAATCATCAGGTAAGACGGGTAGAATACGAAACTGCCTTAAAAAATGAAACTGCAAAAACAAGAGCAATCGCAGCTTATTCATCGAGAAGCCACTCGCGGCACACTGACTAGAAAGAATCTGCGAGAAAGTCTTCTGGCATACTACTAATCGATTTTCGTGATCGAATACAACCTAGGAACAGTTGTAGGCCTACATAACCAATCTCCCAGATCAAGGGAAGAAGGTCTCAGTTTAGTTCTAGGCAATTTCTTTCCACTCTTAGAGAAGAAAGGTCGCGACAAGAGTACAACTTCTATCCTGCTTCCCTTTCTTTTTGCCATTGGAGCACACCTTTCGCTAGGAGGGGATCAGTGACGAGTACGAAATGCTTTTCACATACAAGTCGGATAGCGCGATCAGTCCTCCACCTGGCATTCCAGTTCAAATACTAGTGAGGTAGACAACCTCATGTCATGCGTGAAAATAGTAAGGACCTTGCCTACGGGCTCATTGGGACACTCAAGTACAAAGGAATTCTCCACTTAAGGAAGGTTTCAGAGAAAGAGGATCAAAGCAATGGAAAAGCAAGGAAACGAGGCGATTTTTAGGGTTTGGTATGGTAGTGAGACCAATAGGGAAACATAAGAGGGAGTATGTGAAAGATCCATTGACACACGAAGGTGGAAGTAAGGTGTGTCTTACATAGCTACTTAATTCGCATCCTTCCTTTCCTCTTTTAAGTTAAGTGAGGAACTCGCCTGAGGGAAAGGGAATGCGACCCTCCCAAGATATATCATATAATAGAGCATGTTGCCCTGAAGAAGGATTGGAGTTCTTTTCCTTCGGTCCATAAACGCAAGAATCACGAGACGGCAGACATCGGCCGATGAGGCGGCCCTAGTCCTTTAACCATTTATAAGGGGCAATGATCATTCCTAACCTATTCCACTCGCCACCACCGCTCTGTCGGCACTTCCTGCTTTTCATTCCATAGCCTATCGCAGCCACCCTATGAGAAATCCTTTGCATTTTGTATAGGAACCCCTTTCTCAAAAAGAAAAACCCTTCCTTTAGCACATGCCCACGAAAGAAAGAAAAGATGCATCAAAAGTGGTTTCAGGGGTGAAGGAGAATAAAGAGTCGCTACCCCCTGGGTTTTCTGTCTCCTCTCGGTCAAAAACAATTTAACAATCGAAAGAGGGTCGACGGGTTACAGTAATTACACCTTTTGTGAAAAACAGCAAGCTCCGTAATTCTGAAAGGCGCGTTAGCCTATCTATAGAAAAGGGCCTTAGATGAAATAGATCGCCTATGAACAAGGCAACAGGAACAAGCCTACTGGCCCTAGTACCTAGATAACCTAAACCTTTGTACATGAATGAATGCACACTCACTACTCCTTATAGTTATCTATCTATCCAGATATATGGAGATTTCGTATATAAAGATATATATCTTTTTTTGCCTTATGAAGCGAGTAGGAAAAGTAGGAAAGAGATACGATAAGATAGAAGGAACTACGCGTCTTCCTCTATAGTGTTTTCTCCCAAGATTCTTTATTCTGCTCTCTTTCCTCTCTTTGCGGTTAATCCAATAGTGACGCCCCGCACAGATGCTCTCCGTTCTCTTTGCTTTGTTAGAATGCCCTCTTACTGCTTGAGAAGGAGCTCATAAACTGACTAAAATCAATGTCTCAAGTAGGCCAATTGCCTTGATTCCCTGTGCTATCTCGTGAGTAGCTGTTAGATGCGTCCTTCCCGATCTTAGCATGAACAGATTCTGGGCATCTTCGATGAGAAGGAATTGGATCAGAAGCATCGACTGTGAGGGAATGGTCTCTTGCAAGACTAAGGGCTTAGCAAGAACAAGGAAGAATGCGCGACTGGAGAAGAAGGCTTTGTCCCCTGTGGGTAGTGGCCAGGCGAAAGGACCGACCCTATCTATAAGAGCACCGTTCGCCAGGCGTGTAAGAAGACATGGCCTTTTCCCAGGGTATCTACCAAGACTCGGTAAAAAGATTCACGCAGGCTTACCTCGAAGAGGTAAGTGAAACTGACTCCTCTATCCCTTCTATTGCCTCCCCTACATTACGACCCGCGGGCAGGTCATGTGGCTTGTCTAGTCTATGGAGGATAGGCGGTACTAAGCCTATCCCTTCCTGGATGCCCTCATAGGAAGCAATCCCCGGTCGCGAGGTCACATTTGAGGTATTTTCTTCTTCTGCATTTTGAGGATGATATAGATTTGCGATCTGATGACAGTGACACGTGTATAAAATAAATAGTTGCGGTCAAACCATCTCAAGGAAGGCCTACACTTCTTCTGCTGTCTCGTCGACCTTTCTCTTTGATGAGTCGTCCTGTCATGCTTCGCACCCCTCGCATTTTGAGTGGATTCTTCCCAACTTCGAGAGTGAGATTGATCCGACTAACCAAGCAACGGTCAGTTGTGCGGTAGCGTAAAGGGTGCGATAGCAATAGGAAAAAGACTCAGAAAAGTAAGTCAGGGTTATGCCATAAAGAAAGACGTGTCTCCTTGATCGCTTAGACGCCCTTCTTGATCGACTGCTCTCTCACGTCGCTATGCTCGTACCTTACTATTCTTCCTCTCAAAGAAAACTTGCATGTAGGGAGTAAGCCCATGAACTAGATTCTAGGCTGCCCCGATGGTTAATTACCATCTAATATCTCATCTTAATGAATCTAAATCATGTTCATATCAATTCAGTCTAGAATAATCCCTTCTACTTTACATTCTTTTGTTTACGAAGGTGGTTTGCCAGGATGATCTACGCATAGTTGGAGTGGAACGAAAGATGCGAGGATTGGGGAGCACCCACCTCTTAACGGGCGGCTGGGAGCGGATCTTGCTACGGATGGAAGGCTTTAATTAAATAAGACTGCCGTCTCGTCTTTCCTTTCTTGAGACCATCCCCTTGCACTCCTCACGCAACATTAGAGGGCCGGCCCCCCTTCAAACTCAAACGGAGGCTGGCAGGGCAGGGAACGGATTCCTATGCCTCGAGAGCTGGGAAGTTTTGGGTTGGGCTCTGCCCCCATCTAAAACACAGACAGGCTATGAGACCGACCTGGAAACAACGGTTTCTAAGAGCTCCCAATGTAACAACCTGAGATCCTGTTTCAAGGGTGGTGTGAGCTAGAGACATCGTCAATTCCATTTCTATGAAATTTTGCACTTTTGTTGCTTTGAAGATCATCGTCTAGTTTTGATTCAATACCCTCGATTCGACGAGACTCGTCGAATTTAGTTGTGTTCTTGTGTAATAGTCACTCTCTGGCCCCTTTTTGACTTTCAGTCTTGCTTTTCGACCTGGAGGAGAATGCGATAGCTACATGGGCAAACCTATCTTGTGCACGTATCCGTGTAGAACTCGACATACAGGAGGCTCCCAATCGATTCACTAAGCTAGTTACCAGTACCCCGACAGATGTCACCTGATCAAAGCGGGAAAGCTGGAACCGTGCCATCTTTAACCACAGCTCTCTCTCTTGTTTTGGTTTTGTGCGCTTTAGGCATCTCTAAAGGGATGACCAGTATCTTTCTTTGAATCAATATTTACATATAAGAATTTGTGGACCAGGCAGATGCAGGCAATTAACGATCTTTACAGGTTTCTTTATGTGATTTGAAATTTGAAGAAGGTCTAATTAGGTCTTGAAACGAAAGAATAAAGAGTGAACCATTTCTCTGCGACTTTCTCCATTTTATTCTTCCTAATAAAACGACAAGACCTCGATGCAATTTACCTGCGGGAAAGTGAGTTGAGTGAAAAAAGAATTTTTCTTTGCTTTTTGCGCATAGCTTCTCGTGAAAGGAATATGAATTAAAAGAGGAACGGAAGAGTTCACGTCACTATGTTCGTCCGTCGCTCCTTCCCTCACTTTGTTCGGCCCTGTTGCTGCAAAGCGACGTCGACGTGGAGAGCGAATGCGAGAGGGGCGACGTGATAACGACTTAACCCCAGATCAATAGGTCTGAAGCCAAGATAAAGACACTGAAGCATAGTATAAATATAAAGAGGAGAAATCGGTCAGAGCCTGACCTTATGAACTCTTTCCATTCACGACTGCGGTACCAGCTTATAATAAAGAGTATAGTAATGAGTCCCTACCTTCTTTCCATTCTGCATCCTTTCTGAGCTGAGTCGTTCATGGTACTTATAACTCTTTCGCTTCCTCTCCTGAGTCCGGTCCCTCCCTCTCCGAGCACAACTCGTCCCTCTCGCGAACAAAAGATCAAAGTGGATCACGGGCACCAACTGAATAATATTATATAAATATAAGTGCATGCTCGTCTGCTTTCCTAGAACTTGATCTTTGCTTTGTAGCTGAAATAGTAGCTGAAATCTCTTATCAAAGTAGCATAGCATATAATACCGCTCCGAACTCCCGAATAGTAATATATTAATGACGCCCCGAACCGGTTGCGTTAAGAGTGGACTCAGTTCCCTCCGCTTTTTTAGTAGTACCTGTTGAAAGCTGTCCTGGGCGTGAGCTCTCCGATCTTTCTTATATAAGAGTACTTTTTTCCGATTAAGAGGAGTACGCGTGCACGAATCACGGTGCCGGGAAATACTAGAAACTCATATTAGCGCTTGTGCCCGTGCCCTTACGAGTACTGATTGATAATAAGAAGATAGGCACATAAGGCAAGGAAGAGGTTAACTCTGGCAGGCGAAGAAAGGTTTAAAGCACCGAAGTGCTATTCCTGTTCGGTGCCCTTAAGTGAAAGTTCTTTGTAGCGACGTGGCATCCAAACATACCGTAGTCGTGAATCTTTCCAGTATT